>CAUYLG010007119.1:0-21269 GCA_963573385.1 Cacajao melanocephalus | reverse complement strand
CCAATTGCTGTTCTCCTTGTGGGGATTGGACCAGCCTAGCCCGACTCAAAGGGCACCCAGTCCCATATACTCCGCACTGAGAAGCACCGCGCTGCACTGGGGTGCCGGCGAAACAGCTGCGCCGGCCAAAGCAGTCGTGCTGGCGACCCGTGTGTCTCCTCCGCTGGGTATCTCCCAGTTTGTGGGCAACAGAAATTCATCTGAAATTGCGGCGTCCACTCACTCTCTGCGCTTTCACTGGGAGCTACAATCCTGAGCTGTTGCTAATCAGCCATCTTGAATCTCTCTCCTAAACTTTGCATCTTATTGAGCATTTAACTCTCCTATGAGACCATTTTGGCTGCTTAGTTGAATCCAAGTGACCTTCTAGCATTCTGTTAAAGCAGGATGATTTTAACAAAGTGTTCTTGTCAAATTTCTTAAGAAAGCACTGAATTTTAGGATCTCTGATGTTCTTTTTAGGCCAGTGAATCTATGCTAACATGCATGCAGTTCTGGGAAAGAAAGAAAGAAGAAAGAGGCAGAGATTTCATCTAGTAGGAATTTAGCTACTTACCAATCAAAGTAAAGTGTGAGCCTGTATGTGTGTGTACCTGTGTGTGCAGTGAGTGAGTGAGAAAAACATGCAGGTATGACAAGGTGTAAAGTAGTCTGAATAGATAGGCCTGTCCTGGCACTTGTCAGGAAACACCTTGTCTAACAAGCCTTTTCAGGACTCCTGCCACAGCCACGCACATACTCAGATATACAAACACATTCAGCCAGACACAGACACAGACATACATACATGTGCATGTCCATACACACACACACACACACCTCCTCAGAAATACAACCTCTTTTTAAAGAAATAAAGGCATTTCCAGCCTCACCTTTTACTTTACAGGAGCCCTGGGTGACCTTTCTTGACAATCTGGGCCATTTCCAGTTACATGCGTAGTGCAGTGGAAATGTCCTAGGATTCTGATCAATTAGGCCTTTGCATGAGAGTTAACTTTTTTTTTTTTTTTTTAAAAGACAGGATCTCCTTCTGTCACCCAGGCTAGAGTGCAGGCTTTTGCATGACAGTTAACCTAAAAAAGTTTTTTTTAAAGAGATGTTGTCTCACTGTGTTGCCCAGGCTGGTCTCAACCTCCTGGCTCAGTGATCCTCCTTGCATGTTTTTTCCCAAAGCACTGGGATTACGGTGTGAGCCATCATGCCCAGCCCTAAGTTTCAATCCTCATACAGTCCTCCCTGTGACTCAGTAGATCTCAAACTTTAGTGCATTTATAATTCCTCTAGGGGGCTGGGTTAAGATACAGAGTCTTGGGTCCCCTGCCTCATGTTTGAAACATGGCTAACGGATCTGCCTTTTTACAAGCCCCCAAGTGATGCTGATGCATCATGAGTTTTATGGAGAAACATACCATCAAACTGTCTCAGAAATTCCATTAATTACAGAGAGGATCAAGGCACCAAATATTATAGCAAAAATATCCACGAACCATCTAGAACACCGCTTTCCTAGGAATTGCCTCCTTTCTTGCTCTCAGAGGCAGAAGGCATTTTTGTTCCTCTGTTTTAGATGACAAAGCTAAATGGGCCCACCTGTAACTTGCTTACAAGGTATGAGAATTTCCAGCTTCCTTGACTCACTGAGATGATATTGGCCTTAGTGGAGTTTGGTTTATGTAGTTTCTGGAATTGCAACAATAATCTAGGTTCTTATAACTTAAAAAAAATTTTTTTTGAGACAGAGTTTTGCTCTTGTTGCCCAGGCTGGAGTGCAATAGCATGATCTCGGCTCACTTCAACCTCTGCCTCCTGGGTTCAAGTGATTCTCCTTCCTCAGCCTCCTGAGTAGCTGGGATTATAGGCATGTGCCACTATGCCCGGCTAATTTTGTATTTTTAATAGAGATGGGGTTTCTCCAGGTTGATCAGGCTGGTCTCAAAACTGCCAACCTCAAGTGATCCATCCACCTTGGCCTCCCAAAGTGCTGGGATTACATGTGTGAGCCACCACGCCTGGCCAAAACTTTAAAAATTTTACATGATGCACAGAAACAAATACATTTTACTACTTGATCCAGTATACACATATGCAAACACATTTATTGAAAAACGTTTCTCAACAAAACCTTCGTTGTTACATTTTCCATTCTATTCTGTTCTCTACCAGTTAACTCTTAAAAAACAACACTGGTCATGACACACTCGAATGATTTCATGACCCACTGTTCTAGTTATCTGTTGCTGCATTACAAATCATTTCAACATGGTGACCTAAAGTGACAGTAATTATTTTAGTATCTTTCATGGTTTCTGTGGGGCAGGAATTTGGGAAGGGCTCAGTAGGGCTGTTCTGATTTAGGTGTCTCATGTGACTGGTCAGTAGCTGGGGCTGGAACAATAACGGGCTGAATTAGCTGTCTCTCTCCAGGTAGTCTCCCCATGTGGTCTCTAGGTCTGGGCTAGTTTGGGCTTTGTTGTGCATGGCAGCCTCAGGGCAGTTGAACTGATTAAGGTGCCTGAGAGCTCCAAGTGGAAGTCACGTAGCATCATTTTCTTCAGAATCACCCACCTACTCCAATGCAGTGATGGGAACATAGACTCTACTTCATAACGGGTGGAGTATCAAAGTCCCATTATAAGAACAGCAGGTGGGATGGGAGATTCTAGTCATCTTTGGAAAATACAATTAGCCACATCAAGAGGGCACCATTGCAATTTGAAAAACACTCCTCTAGAGGGCACTGTTGTCATGTGATGCTGAATCCATTTGACGGGATGGGGTGGGATGATGGGAAGTGTGCTGGGGAGAGAGAATAAGGAATTTGCGTGTTGGCAAAGGGGCAGCTTATCCTTTTTGAATTGATCATTCCTTCTGTTGCATAGAACTTATGAAGGCAGTAATGGGGGGTGTGGCCATCTGGATGTCCTAAAGGAAGGGAACCCAGAAAAGGAGAAGGTGGGCTAGTGACCAACTTGCAGGGCTTTCAGCCTCTGTGAATTCCCCCCAGCGCCTAGCAGAAGACCTTGCCCATGGATCAATTTGACAGCTAAGCGTAAAGTATCCATGAGTCACCAGGCAGAAGTCAGCTTTGGGTAGGATAGCACCAAACCTAGCACCCTCACAGTATCCACAATTTCCACCAAAGCATGGCTGATTCCACACTTCTGGTGCTTGAGTGCTGGCAATGATGACTTGGAAGACTGGTGCAAATGTGTGAGTGGATGGGATTGTCCAGGAAAAGTGATAAAGTAAGAAGAGAAAGGGGCCAAGGAAAGAAAACTGGGGCCTTTCACATTTAAAGAGAAGAAGAGGTGGCAGAGGAGGCTGGGAAGGTGTGGTTGGAGATGCAGGAGCAAACCCAGTGAGATGGTGGCACGGGCTGGGATGGTTTCTAGGAGGGAGTGGTCCTCAGGGTCAAGTGCGGCTGTAAAATCAAGAAGAAAGGGAACCATCAGATGTGGCAATGAGGAGGTTCCTGGTGACTTTTATGATGCCATTTGCAGAAAACCAGGCAGACAGGGCATTATGGGAGTGCAGTAGTGTTGGGAGGGAGGAGTGAAGAGCTGTAACTTGAGAGGAGGACAGGGTCATGAGGTTTTTGTTTTTTAAATCTTGAGTAAGACCGAGCTGGCACATAGGCAAGGGAAAGGAGGTAGAATGAGAAACCAAAGACTAAAAAGGAGTAACTGCACTGGGTGCAGTGGCTCATGCCTGTAATCCCAGCACTTTGGGAGGCCAAGGCTGGCAGATCATCTGAGGCCAGGAGTTTGAGACCAGCCTGGCCAACATGGTGAAACCTCATCTCTACTAAATATACAAAAATTGGGTGTGGTTGCATGTGCCTGTAATCCCAACTACTTGGAAGCTGGGGCATGAGAATTGCTTGAACCTGTGAGGCGAAGGTTGAATTGCTTGAACATGGGAGATGGCACCACTGCACTCCAGCACGGGCGACAGAGCCAGACTCCAACTAAAAACAAACAAAAACAAACAAAAAAACGAGGAAAACTGATACGGCCTGGTCTGAGGCATGTGAGTGTCCAGATGGAGGGGTCAGCCTTGGAGGGGTAAGGTGGGTTTTCCTTCTGAGAGAGATGGGAACTGATAAAACAGGGAAGAGATGAAGATTGAGGGAGAAGGGTTGGTCTGCTGAGCTAGTTCAAGTGAGCAGTGAGGACTGGGTAGATGGCTTGAGAGGAGTTTACTCATTAGAAATGAGTGAAAAGCCTGTTTAGCATCAACTCACACATATCTAGTACCTACTCTGTGTCACATGTTTTCACAAAATTGATTTTATCCTTACAACAGTACATGAAACAGAAAATATCCCTATTTGCAGGCTCTGACCTCTTCCTTAGTGAGTTCCTTGGTTCACCTGAGCATAAGAATGTGCTTGTGAGGAAATTGTGTGACCTTGTATGGAATCCAGGTCAGTCCTGAAGTTCATAGCAGCCTGGCACTGCCTAGTCCAGGGACCCTTGATGAGGCCAGTTGTCTACTTGAAACAAGGGAAAGCAACCATGATCCTGTTCTGAGTCTGGGAAGAGGGGCTAGCAGGGAGAAATGGGTCCTTCTGACCTTTGCCCAAGGTCTAGTCAAAGGGAGGAGGAGGAGGTGGTGAGCTCTGCCTTCCGAAATATATGTGGAGGGGGATGCAGTGCAAATAGCAGGGCCCTAGTGTTCAGTTCTTTCTAGCTTTGCACCCCTGGACGAGCCACTTTGTATGAGCCTTTGTTTCTTCATCTGCAAAAAGGGGATAATTCTATTAAATTTGTACATCTGTGGAATGCAAAGTACCTGGAAATCCTAGACATCCAATACTTGCTATTATTATTATTATTATTAAGATGGAGTCTCATTCTGTTGCCCAGGCTGGAGTGCGGTGGCATGATCTCAACTCTCTGCAACCTCTGCCTCCTGGGTTCAAGCGATTCTCCTGCCTCAGCCTCCCCAGTAGCTAGGATTACACGTGTGTACCACCACACCCATCTATTTTTTATATTTTTGATAGAGATGGGGTTTCACCATGTTGGCCAGGCTGGTTTTGAACTCCTGACCTCAAGTAATTCACTTGCCTCAGCCTCCCAAAGTTCTGGGATTACAGGTGTAAGTCACTGTGCCCGGCCCTTGCTATTATTATCATCATCCTCTTCATTTCATGTACTATCTCAGAGAAAGTTAGAAACTCCTGATTCAAGATCAGGACCCTAAGAATTTGGTAAGATTTTGGAATCTTTGTAACTAACCTAGACCCATTTTTTCATTTTTTTTTTCTTTTCTTTTCTTTTGAGAGGGAATTTTGTTCTTGTTGCCTGGGCTGGAGTGCAATGGCACGATCTCACCTCACTGCAACCTCCGCCTCCTGGGTTCAAGCGATTCTCCTGCCTCAGCCTCCCAAGTAGCTGGGATTATAGGCATGTGCCACCACACCCAGCTAATTTTGTCTTTTTAGCAGAGATGGGGTTTCTCCATGTTGGTCAGGGTGGTCTTGAACTCCTGACCTCAGGTGATCCACCTGCCTTTGCCTCCCAAAGTGCTGGGATTACAGGAGTGAGCCACAGCGCCCAGCCCCATTTTATTTTTTTATGTCCCCTATGACCGTACAGTATATTTAGCAGTCAAATCCTTAAAACCGAGATTCCTGGGTACTTCATTTTTGGGGAGTAACAAAAAAAGGGAGCCGGGAAGACTGTCTTATTTCACTGCTTGAACTGAAGTGAGGAGAGATGGGGAGGAGAATCTAGAAGTCAGAGTGGCTGAGCTGAGATGGAGAAAAACTTCTGCGGAGAGGAAGGGGACTGTAACTAGCCAAGACGGATCTTAGAGTCCAGCTGAAAGGAAGACATCTGGGGGGACCTCGGTAATGCCAGCCACAGCCAAATTATTTCTAGAAGGAGGGCTTCCTTGCCGCTTCCCTCCAATGCGGCACTTCTACTGCCTAGAACCTGGATGACCATGCGGTCCTGTGCCTCCTTGTCTCTCTATGCTCGCCTTGCCTGTGTCACTCATCAGTCAGAAGTGCCTTGAGGGTGGGGCCAGGAACTTGTTCACTGTTGAATCTCTAGTGCTTACTGCTCAGTGCCTTCCCTGTGGCCAAACCTCTGTAGATGTGATTCATTGACTGCCTGCATGTCTGAATGAGTGAATAAATGAATGAATGACTAATCATTGAATAACAGAATCAAGCAAATGCAAGAACCTTGCCTCAGCCTGTTTTGAGTCTATTGAAGTGTTGCCCAAGTGTCAGTTACGGTCACCTCATTCCTTAAGAATTAGATAAACTTCCTTCGAGCCATCTATTTCTTTTCTTTTTTTCTTTTCTTTCTTTCTTTCTTTCTTTTTTTTTTTCTGAGACAGAGTCTTGCTCTGTCGCCCAGACTACAGTGCAGTGGTGCGATCTTTGGCTCACTGTAACCTCCGTCTTCCAGGTTCAAGCGATTCTCCTGCCTCAGCCTCCTAGTAACTGGGACTACAGGCATGTGCCACCATGCCTGGCTAATTTTGTTTTGTATCTTTTAGTAGAGATGGGGTTTCATCATGTTGACCAGGCTGCTCTCGAACTCCTGACCTCGTGATCTGTCTGCCTCAGCTTCACAAAGTGCTGAGATTATAGGCGTGAGCCACCTTGCCCAGAGAGCCATCTATTTCATAAATGAGAAATCCAGAGGTCTCCCTAACATTTCTGTGGATACTTGGGGCTGTGGGCTAGGGTGCGGATGGGGAAATAGTAGGAGAGAGGCTTATGGTTTCCACTGGTTCTAAACTTCTGCATCCAACTCTGCCTTCTCCGATATATGCAATCCAATCTCTTCCTTTTTCCACATGATCCACACTCCCACCAAACAAGGCAAGTTGTGTATGGAGCAGACTTCACTGTGGTACTAGGGGTGGGGGCAGAGGAGGAGTTTGCATCATGACAACATAGCAATTTCAAGTTAAAAGTGTTCTTACAATCCCTTGACATCCCACCACTAGAGATGTCTTGTTGGTTGCTTTATTAACAGTGGTGTGGCCGGGCACGGTGGCTCACGCCTGTAATCCCAGAACTCTGGGAGGCCAAGGCGGGTGGATCATGAGGTCAGGAGTTCCAGACCAGCCTGGCCAAGATAGTGAAACCCTGTCTCTACTAAAACTACAAAAATTAGCCGGGCGTGGTGGCGGGCACCTGTAATCCCAGCTACTTAGGAGGCTGAGGCAGAGAATTGCTTGAAAACGGGAGGTGGAGGTTGTAATGAGCCGAGATTGCGCCATTTCACTCCAGCCTGGGCGACAGAGCAAGACTCCGTCTCAAAAAACAAAAACAAGCCGGGCGTTGTGGCTCACGCCTGTAATCCCAGCACTTTGGGAGGCCAAGGCAGGCGGATTGCCTGAGCTCAGGAGTTCGAGACCAGCCTGGGCAACACGATGAACCCTCTCTCTAGAAACAAAAACAAAAACAATAACAACAAAACAGTGGACTCCAGTCTTAAGCCACCTTATAATCTTCTCTGTCCTTGTTTTCCTTCCTCTTGTTCTTTGCCTCATCCCTTCCACTCCAGGTTGCTTTCAGGAACTTCAAAATCTCTTTGTATTTTTTTTATTGCATTTTAAGTTTTGGGGTACATGTGAAGAACATGCAAGATTGTTGCATAGGTACACACATGGCAGTGTGATTTGCTGCCTTCCTCCCCATCACCTATATCTGGCATTTCTCCCCATGCTATCTCTCCCAACTCCCCACCCCCCACTGTCCCTCCCCTATTTCCCCCTGACAGATCCCAGTGTGTGACGCTCCCCTCCCTGTGTCCTTGTGTTCTCATTGTTCAACGCCCACCTATGAGTGAGAACATGTGGTGTTTGATTTTCTGTTCTTGTGTCAGTTTGCTGAGAATGATGGTTTACAGGTTCATCCAAGTCCCTGCAAAGGACATGAACTCATCGTCTTTTTATGGCTGCATAGTATTCCATGGTGTATATGTGCCACATATTCCGTGTCCAGTCTGTCATCGATGGGCATTTGGGTTGGTTCCAGGTCTTTGCTATTGTAAACAATGCTGCAATGAACATTCGTGTGCATGTGTCCTTACAGTAGAACGATTTATAATCCTTTGGATATATATCCAGTAATGGGATTGCTGGGTTGAATGGAATTTCTATTTCTAGGTCCTTGAGGAATCACCACACGGTCTTCCACAATGGTTGAACTAATTTACACTCCCACCAACACTGTACAAGTGTTCCTATTTCTCCACATCCTCTCCAGCATCTGTTGTCTCCAGATTTTTTAATGATCACCATTCTAACTGGCGTGAGATGGTATCTCAATGTAGTTTTGATTTGCATTTCTCTCATGACCAGTGATGATGAGCATTTTTTCATATGTTTGTTGGCCTCACGTATGTCTTCTTTTGTAAAGTATCTGTTCATATCCTTCACCCACTTTTGAATGGGCTTATTTGTTTTTTTCTTGTAAGTCTGTTTTAATTCTTTGTAGATTCTGTGTATTAGCCCTTTGTCAGATGGGTAGATTGCAAAAATTTTTTCCCATTCTGTTGGTTGCCAATTCACTCTAATGACTGTTTCCTTTGCTGTGCAGAAGCAAGGGAAATGGGAGTTTGATTAGGTCTAATTTGTCTATTTTGACTTTTGTTGCCAATGCTTTTGGTGTTTTGGTCATAAAGTCCTTGCCTACACCTATGTCCTGAATGGTTTTGCCTAGATTTTCTTCTAGGGTTTTTATGGTGTTAGGTCTTATGTTTAAGTCTTTAATCCATCTGGGGTTAATTTTAGTGTAAGGTGTGAAGAAGGGGTCCAGTTTCTGCGTTCTGCACATGGCTAGCCAGTTTTTCCAACACCGTTTATTAAACAGAGAATCCTTTCCCCATTGCTTGTTTTTGTCAGGTTTGTCAAAGATCGGATGGCTGTAGATGTGTGGTGTTGCCTCCGAGGCCTCTGTTCTGTTCCATTGGTCTATATCTCTGTTTTGGTACCAGTACCATGCTGTTTTGATTACTTTAGCCTTGTAGTATAGTTTGAAGTCTGATAGTGTGATGCCTCCAGCTTTGTTCTTTTTGCTTAGAATTGACTTGGCTATTCGGGCTCTCTTTTGGTTCCATATGAAGTTTAAGGTGTTTTTTTCTAGTTCTGTGAGGAAGGTCATTGGTAGCTTGATGGGGATAGCGTTAAATCTGTAAATTACTTTGGGCAGTAAGATCTTAAAAAATAGTTTTTTCTGTTTTTCTTTCTTTTTTTTAATATTAGAGGAAGGAATCCAACCAATTTTTCTAATTTAGTATTAGAGTAATATTTTTCAAAAGTATAAGGATAACTCATCCTTTTTCACTTATATATAGCGTAAAAGCATCCTTTTGTAACTAATGAAAATTATTTTGTAATGCAAGTATTCATCTGTGTCACTCTGCATCTAGAGGGACCAAATACTTAAAAAATCAGAATAATTACCAAAAGTGCTTTTATTTTGCTGGCTCTCAGCTTTCATTCATTCATATGAAGGTACAATTAGAGCCCTTTTAAAATAGAGAATTGCAATTTTTGAGGCACTTTTAAGAGAATATGCTAAGTTATATTCACAAGCGAATATAAGGCTTGGTGCATGCCACTTTGTTTGCCTTTTAAGATTTTGAAAGGTATGACTGCATAAAAAACCAAAAATCACAGAAAAATAATTTCATCCTTACTGAATTTAAAACTCATTACTAGAGTTGAGTGGAATAGAGATACTAGTTTTGTCAGCTTCCATGACCAAGCAACAAAAATTCTAAATTCAGCATTTTAAGGCAATGCAAATATATGAAGCATATTTTAAGTTTATGTTTATACTCTGTACCTTACTCCAAGAAGAATTTAAGGCAGTTCAGATCCCACTTAAATTTATCTATCAGTCATAAGTGCAATTCTCAGTCAGTATGTATTCTTATCCATAGGTCTTACTCATCCAGTTCCACTGAAGAGGATACTTCAAAACAAAAGAAACAAAAATATCAGAAGAAAGAAAAGAAAAAAGAAAAAAAGTGTAAATCAAAAAAAGGGAAACATCACAAAAAGGAAAAAAAGAAGAGAAAAAAGGAAAAGCATTCTTCTACCCCTAATAGTTCTGAATTCTCCAGAAAGTAACTGAGACTTTGGCTTAAGCCATTAAATTTAAAATTTTGTTGTTAAAATGTGTTTGCCCTTCCTTGGAATTTGCTATATGTTATGCTTTGCAATAAATCACAGCTTTTTCCATATAGACATTTTTCATATGTGGGACCATTATCCCTCTGGCAATATATTTTTAATGTGCTATGACTATAAAGTATTAAATCAGTCTTGTTACTTGATAGCCATACCCCAAGTATAGCTATTTGTATATACTAAACACATCATGTTTGGATTTGTGGCTCTGTGTGTTTGGCTAATGTTATTACTTCATAAAGTTGATTGTAAAATGGCTTTACTATAGTCAACATGGGTTATCTACCTAGCAGTTAATGAGTATTGCTGAATCAGGTGTCTACTTTCCAGTGATGAAGCTAGGTCTTTACCTAGGGTAATGTTTTGCTCTTGACACAGAGAAACTTAATAGCTTTATATACTGAACTATAATGTCTTTTAAAAATAGTGAAGTTCTTCACTGTTGTTTTTTTAAATCTCTAGGGATTTTTTTCATGTGTAGCTCCTTAGTGGTCTCGACTAGGACTTTTTAAATGAATGGTGTCTGCAGG
This sequence comes from Cacajao melanocephalus, assembly GCA_963573385.1. NCBI lineage: Eukaryota > Metazoa > Chordata > Mammalia > Primates > Pitheciidae > Cacajao > Cacajao melanocephalus. The sequence goes on along the minus strand of CAUYLG010007119.1, from coordinate 10,569 downwards.
AAGATGATCATGAAAATATCTCTAACAAAGTTTCACTGTTCTATGAAATGCAGAATTTCTAGTACCTGCCTCTTTTGTTTTTGTAACAATTAAAATAGTTCTTTCTTGTATAAAGAGATTAGTCTAGTTCAGCCTGTAAGTAAGTCTGCAGAGATGATGCTGTGTTGGTCAGGATTTTTAGGATAGACTCCTGGGTTGTTTTACAAATGTGCCATATTGGCATGTCTCTAAGTGATACCTCAAACACAAATTTTTATTTAGGAAGATAGCTAAATCTTTATTAGAACTGATTTTTATTGTATTCCATATGTAAATTTTATGAAGCTTGTTTCGATGAGTAATGTGGAAAATTTTATAAATGTGAGCGTATGTATTTATTTAGTCTGACATAATTTGTAGTTTTAAAGCAAGTTTCACACTGAACTTACTTACGGTTTCATAAATGACCAGTTTGGGGTGTTTCTCTCTTTTACTTTAGTGGCAACCTCAGGAGCAGTGTCAAAAATTTAGAATTAAGAATTTTATTCTGTACTTTTTAAAATTTAAGAGCCAGAGTTACATCATGAAAACCTTTATATAACAGTGGAAATTTTATATGGGTAAGCATTTTCAAACACATGTTAGTAGATATGTTTTTTTAATTTTTATTTTCACATTGATCAGTGTTACTTTGCTTAATACTTAGGTATCCTTTATGTCCAATAAAGTAAATACTTATGTTGTAGAAGCATCAGACATCAACCAATATCATGGCATAGCACCAAAGATTGCAAATACCTCACTATGGTGCACTTACAAATTTTTAAATTTTTAACCTACAGACATGGCTTCAGGTGAATTCATGATGGTAAAATCAGCTAGGTACACTTAACCTCACAGGCTAGAAAGGTTTACTGATTCTTCTTTCACCTGTCACCCAACGTGGATACCCTCAGTAAGACTCGGGGAGCCTTATAACTTCTATTAACATACGCTTACCCATGCTTAAATTCTAGGGAAGCTGCATCCACAGCCCTGTTCTGTAATAACATTGCAGCCATGAGAGCTCTCACACTTTCAGCCTTTCCATAACCTAATTTAGTCATTGGGGCCTCTCAAAAGGAAATATTTTTGTTTAAATAGGTCAGTCAGTTATTGGGAGAGAAATACAGAGCCAGTAGATTTTTAGGGGTTTGTTTTGCCTTTGCTAATTTTTTGAAAATAGAGTTCTTCAGTTATCAAGATTTTAAAAATCAGTTTTTGTAATACAAAGCTTTTTTAAAAAAAAACTAGGCTGGCCCAAGTGCAGTGGTTGTTTCTCCACTCCCGCTGTTTGACTTGACTTGCCTTGAAAAAAAAATAGTAAAATAAAATATTAAAAAATGATTAGAAGATGCTATATACAAAGGGGATGATCTCATTTCATTGAGTAAGCTAGTCAAAAATGGTAGTAATTGTAGTAAAATAGTTAATAGAGTTATTTGTAAGTTTTATTAATGTTAATTGTAGAGATTATAAATTGGCTCCTTAAGTTTCTAAATGGTGACACAATTAATAATGATTAAGAGCAAAGTCAGTCCTTGTTAACTAATATAGTATGCAAATTAAAATATTTTAATGATCAGTAATTTTTCCCCAGAAATTATCTTGCTGTTTTTAAGCAATTTCCCTAATTTTAGCATAGTTTATTAAATTATCTCATCTGAATAAAAATTTATTTTTGCTAATAATTTTCTTCTAAAATGATATTGAGACTGGATGCAAATCTCACAAATACATTTTAGAAGAAAATTAATGAAATTTCTTCTAAAGGAAATTTCCAGGTGGAATGTAGCAGAAGGAAAACTGAATTTAGCAGTAAAACAAACAGTCCTGGTCATTCTAACTACCTGTGTGTCTTGAACAAAGTCACTTAGCTTCCCTGGGCCTTGGTGTCTTTCATATATAAAATATTTACCAGATTTTCTCTGAAATCACTTCTAGTTTTAATAAATGTGATTATCAATATTTTATTAAAATTCAAGCAATATTCATTTTAGAAATTATTATAGATAAGCAGCTAGCATTCTATAATAGTAAAGGTTGAATTTATAATATAACAGCTAAACATGTTCAACTTCTTCAAGCTGATAATTGCTTTTTGGTTCATATTCTTACCACCTAATGCATGTCATTTTCACCAGATGCAGAGAGAATTTATATTTAGGTTTGCATCTCTATTATCTGGCACTGTAAGGCCATTATTTTTGGGCTCTTGGACCTACTCCCTACACAATTTCCCCGTTTTTTTTTTTTATTTTGCATATCATATCTAATATTTCTCAGAGGTATCCCTATTTCTTCATTCGTAATATATATCCATTTACATCTTTGGTTCTCTGAGGTCAAACAATAATAAATGAGAAGTAAAACAACTATATGTGTTTGTATTTACAACTCTATCTAAAATTATATAACCCTTGGTTACCTTCAGAGTAAACTAGGCTCAAGAGTTGTTAATAATGTTGATAAAAATGCTATTGAGTCATTTCTTCAACAAATACTTAGTACCTAACGTGGCAAATGCTGTGCTAAGTACTGGGGATGCAGAGATAAGTAAAACACATTTGCTTCCCTGAAGGAGTTCACACTTTAGTTGGTAGGAGAAACACCAGAGCATAGCCATTTTATAATTAGTGCAGCAATTGACATGACTCAGAGGGATACCTAACCTAGTCTGAACAAATTAGAAGAGGCTACCTAGAGAAAGTAGTGACTGAATTGCACTTTGATTAAGGATAAGAGTGAGGGTTATGGCAGCTCCTGACAGATTGGGTATTGTGAACAAACACCAGATGTAGAACAAGCTGTGTTAGGTGTGTGTCAAGAATTATAAGCAATCTGGGGTTGCTGGTGTGTCATAGGCGAGGCGGGAAGTGGTAAGAATTGAGACTACGATTTTAAGTTCTTAGGAACAAAAGGAAGGAGTTGTGTGTTCCATGTTTGGGAGCTTGAACTGTAATTTATAAGCAATGAGACACCATTAAAGAGTTTTAACGGGGGCCAGGTGCAGTGGTTCACCCCTGTAATCCCAGCACTTTGGGAGGCCGAGGTGGGTAGATCACTGGTGGTCAGGAGTTCAAGACTAGCCTGGCCAACTTGGCAAACCCCCATCTCTGCTAAAAATACAAAAATTAACCAAGCGTGGTGACAGGTGCCTGTACTCCCAGCTACTCCGGAGGCTGAGGCAGAAAAATTGTTTGAACCTAGTAGGTGTAGGTTGCAGTAAGCCAAGATCACACCACTGCACTCCAGCCTGGACAACAAAGCGAGACTCTAACTGAAAAAAAAAAAGTTTTAAGGAAGGAAATGACTTATTGGGGTTTTGTTTTATCCATTTTGTAATCCAATTAATGCCACCATTTTTAAGAGATGAAATTGCTTTCATTAGAAGGCTACATAAAATATAATTTGATTATTTTAGGCTCCGTTATTAGACTTACATTTCTTTCTAAGGTCTCATTACCAAAAATTACACAGTGGCCTAAACCATCTAAAAACATGTAAAGCTACTATATTCTTTATTAGACCCATCCCCAGAGTTATATGTACATGTACATACTTTGAGATGTGTTTTGTTCTTAATTGTATTTTAGGTTATTTTTGACTGGCTTAAATTCTACCACTATTTTAGTATTTGTTAGGTCCAAATAAATCATTTAGAATACATTTTTCAGTGTACAGAATGTGCTGTAATTTAATAAGACCCCTTGATTTTAAGATTGGGTTACCCTGTGAAGCACAACTGCTTCAGAGTTACAGAGAGACATACCAGTTGGTCCACTGGATGAGCCCTGTTCTACCTCAGGTCACCTAATGAAAACCTGGCTCAGCAAGGAGTGCTTCAAGGACTCCGGCTCATCCTAGTGCTGAGACCAAAACTTCCTGGACTTTGGGCGCCCAAGAAACTAGATTTCTTATGCCAGTGTGACAATAGCCCCAGTTGTGAAGGCCAGAGTCTTCCGACCTCAATTATCTCCTCTCAACTCCTCTAAAAATATGTAGAGTGGCAGAGAATTGGGGTGCCTCTCCTAGAGCACAGCCCATGATGCATCCAGTTATTCTTGGCCCCACTATGCCTTTCCCACAAGTTGGGAGGAGTCAGTAGCAGTGAGCATTTTGCTAGCTCTGTCTGTTTCCTGCTTCTTGTGCCATTTATAGTTCTTGCCCTTGAGCAACAAAAGTAGAACAGTACCAGTGCCTTAACTAAATTTTTCTCAACCTAGATTTTCACCTGAGAAATATAGTAATATTATTAAATTACCGTATATCAAGATAGCAAATTTTCTGGGATTCTTTAAAACTCCAAGTTGTATAAAAGATCAAAAAGTACCCATAAGAGCTTTATGAACTTTCACAAAAAAACAAGTGAAAATTCTTTGCTTTTATGACCATGTAAAATGTCATTTTTATAATGGAAATATCTTAATTTTCAAACTTAACATATACTTTAAGCAATTTTAATATTTAAACATTGGCAAACTTGTCTTCTGGAATGTAAAGTTCAACTCCGGCAGTAGGATGTTGAAATAGTGATCTGGACTATGGTGCCAATATTGCCACATGGGGTTATTTAATTAAATAAATGAAAATTTTTATTTTTTCAGCTGCATTAGCCACATTTTAAGTGCTCAGTAGCCACATGTGACTGGTGGCTACCATATTAGACAGTGCAGATATAGAGTATTTCCATCATCACAGAAACTTCTCTTAGTTCTGGTCTAGAAGATAACCATAGTTCTTGGTAGAAATTTTGACAGGCTAATGATGAAAAGTTTCTAACCCTGAGCTTTGCATGCCCAAGAAAAATAAGGCACTCTTTTTTATATATCAGATCAGAGAAGCTGTATTCCACACATTTTGAAATGCTAGTGTTTGTCTATGACCATACCACCCTAAATGTGTCAGGTCTTGTCTGAAATGCTACTTTTTTGACTACAAAACATTACAGGACATAGTAGATATGCTCAGTAGAGCTGCTTAAAATTATTCCTTTTTTTTCTGTTGAATTCTATTACAAAACCAGGTCTGTGTTATAATAGAAAACACACTTATGAATAAAAATATTTAAAAATTATAATTTGCAGAAATTAGTTTTATTTCTAGATTTCTAGGTCATATTAATGTGATAGCATTAGGTGGGACCAGAGAACTCATTTGTTTTGTAGCTTTCATTATACAGATTACTTAGGAAATGTATTAGCAAAGGATTTTTTGTTATGTTTATCCGTTGAAACAAAATATTGTACAGATTACACATTGTGATTTTTTGTTACTGAATATATTGTTTGTCCCCAGAAAAATCTAAAAAGATATGGGTTGATTTATAAGAGACTTAAGAACATGTCTCCTCTAGTTTATAAGACAGTTCCCCCTGAGATTTACCTATCCAGTACCATCTCATAAAAATAACTGCCTGTAAGTATCAAAAAGTCGAGAAATGCTGATAATGTGACATAAATTTTTCATTGTTCTTCACTGAGATAGGATTGCTTATTTTGTTATTGATAAATTATTTAATTTCTCCTGAAGAATTAGCATAATCTCATGTGATACAGAAACATCTTAATTAGCAAATACAAGTAAATTTATACAAAGGAAAACCTATCAAAACCTTAATGTGTGTTTAATAAAGTAACTGATCAAAAATGCTGCTGTCTTGCTTTGTGAGTGACAAGTTTTTGAAAAGCAATATTACAAACTGTTTCAAATGTACTCTTTATTGCCCCATCTCTCCAGCAAGCATTTAAAACAGAATTTTTAGTTAATAAGCAATGTGGATTTGTGTTGCATCCATCGTTTTTTCTTGAATTATATCATCAGCTTCATAGTATGTTTCATTTGTTGCATGTGATGCTGCATTTGAATTGAGGGCTTTGGGTTTTCCATTTCACTTGCCTGCAGATACACAAAACAAAATGAAATAATTATTTGAAATTATGGCATCAAATTTCACTTAAAAAATTTGCATTTAAAAATAATTTTTGTAGCAATATTGAAAATATGATGTCCAGAAAATGCTATGTGGATGAGTGAAAATTGAATTATTTCGAAGTGGTTTTTGAGTATTTCCTCTAAAAGTCAAATAAGGGAAATAATTTAGTAACAGAAACAAAAAATTTGATTTCCATGCTTACCTTTCTTTCTCCACGCTTCCATGAGGAAATAACTACACATTTGATAAGAAGGCAACAATTTCTGAATGACTTAATAAAAGTGTGAGTGTCCCTCTCCTATGCATAATGTAAATAAACTACATTAAAGCCAATCATAACTTGCACAATCGTAAGGCTTTGCCATTATAACCAATTTAGATGTGGTTTATTAAAAGGACACAGTTGTGCCACAGTCCCATTCGCTCACTCCATATAAATATGAGTCTAAAATGAGCAAAGGTGAAAGAATATGGATCTTTGTTGATAGGAAGTAGTCTAAACAAACATAGCAAATAAATGGATTATTCAATGAATAGTGTTAGGAAAGTTGAATGATTGTAGAAATAATGTGTCATTTCACCAATAGAAATTAACTTAAATATGTAAAAAACAGTGGAAGAAATCACAGACATTACTAATGACCTCCATGTTGTTAAATCCTCAGTCCAGTTCATTCTCATCTTATTTGATCTCTTAGCAGCAGTTGATCCAGTTCTTTCCTTGGCTTCCAGGAAACCACTCTTTTTGATTCCTTGCAACCTCACCATTGCTAATTAACTCATGTTGCTAAATCCACAGTCCAGTGGCCAAAAACCTCTGGTCCTTGATTCCTCTCTTATCTCTCACACCCTACATCTAGTCCATCAGAAATCCTTGTTGAGTATACTTTTAAAATACATCCAGAATTAGACCACTTCTCATTGCTACCACCATTCTATTTTCAGCACAACATTCAAAGAGCAATCCTTTAAAAAATAAGTTGAATCATGCCCTCTGCCCAGAACCCTCCGTTCACCCAGGTCTTACAGTGGCCTATGTGATTTCATACACACACCATTAATCTCTCTGACTTCACCTTTTTGTACTTCATTCTTTGGTTCACTTCAACCTCTTTGATTAAACATTTCAGGCACGTTCCAGCTCATAGGACCTTTGCACTGGCTGTTCACTTTGTCTACTATGTTCTTCCTCCAGATAATCTGCACAGTCACTCTCTTTTTCCAACTCCTTCAAAAGTCATCTTCTTTTGACTTTTGGTAGGTCTTCATAAGGCCTACCCAAACCAAAATATTATTTAAAATTGCAGCCTCCATACCCCACATCTCCAACCCCTTCTGTCCTCCATTTTTCCCCCAAAGCTCTTATTTACTAATATAATTTTACCTATTTATCATGCTTATCAGTTATTGTCTATCTCCCCTCACTGAAATTTAAACACCACATTCCAAAGAATTTTTGACTATTTTGTTCATTAATGATGTGTCCATAAAAAATGCCTTGCACATAGTTGTTCAATAAATATTAGTTTATTAATGAATTAAAGGATAAGATAGAAAACTTTAAAACTGGGCAGCAAAAGACAAGATTGAAGAACAACTAGCAAAAAAATGTTTAGACCATATGATACATGTCTAACATGTAAAGATCTTACATATCAACATGTAGGACAGTAACACCTTTTAGTGGGTGAAGAAAGTGACAGAAAAGATAAAATGGCTAATAAATATGAAAAGATTTTAATCTTGCTAGTCAGGAAGAAATGTAAATTCGAAAGGTGAGAAACCATTTTTCATCTCCCAATTAGGTGAGGATAAAAAGTAATTTTTCTTGGTCAATGGTGTAGCATGACAGGAGTGTAAATTGGTGCATACTTAAAGTGTCAAATGTTCCTAACCTGTAATTCCACTTTAACAAGAAATTCCCAAGGAAACCATCAAAGATAAGATCTAAAACTCATAGACATCTTCACTAGTTATTTTAAATACCAAGAGACGAGGCCAGGTGCGGTGGCTCATGTCTGTAATCCCAGCACTTTGGGAGGCCGAGGCGGGTGGATCTCCTGAGGTCAGGAGTTCGAGACCAGCCTGACCAACATAGTGAAACCCTGTCTCTACCAAAAATACAAAAAATTAACTGGGCATGGTGGTGGGCGCCTGTAATCCCAGCTACTTGGGAGGCTGAGGCAGGAGAATCACTTGAACCCGGGAGGCAGAGGTTGTGGTGAGCCGAGATCGTGGCATTGCACTCCAGCCTGGGCAATAAGAGCGAGACTTCATCTCAAAAAATAATAATAAAATAAAATAAACTGAGAAATGAAAGTACCTTAAATTTCCAATGATGGAACTGATAAATCTAATGCATGATATATCGTGCAGCCATTTAACTTTAAAAAATGGTTTCTAAGAAATTTTTAATTACATGGAAAGTGCTTATAATACAATGTCAAGTGAGAAAGAATGTAAAACTCAGCAATATAATGATAGTTAATACTTACACAGCACTTACTCATAACACTATCAGCCTGTCTGCTAAAGCTCTTTAGAATCACACAAAGAACTTGGTTAGGCTGATGATCTGGTTCTGCTTTCCTCTCTGGCTCAGTTCTCTCACTCCCTTCCTTATTTTTGGCATTTCAGTTATCCACAAGCCCTGTTTTTTCCAAACTTTCCCTGCTGTCTCCCTCTCTGCCCCAAGCCTTTTCTAGCTACCTAGTGTCTCTAATTCTCCAGCCTCCTTTACTTGAAAAATTCTCCACCAGGTTTTAGAAAATCGGCCCAAACTTCCCTAAGGGGAAGTCCATCAGCCAAGACATCTTCCATCAGAAGTAGCTACTGTACATCCTCTTCTTTTCGCCATACAGCATATCTTCTGGATATGAGTTTTCATTTTTTTTTTCTTTAGGTAAATCTAAATCTTGCCTTTAAGTGTGCTAATACTTCCTGGCTTTGCCTATTAATTGCTTTCTGTAAGTAAACTGCTTTTTGTAAGTATAAATATAGATTACAGATACTTTTCTATAAGTAAAATGCTTACTAGGATCAATCAGGACATCCCTCACTCTGGGTCGATTTCATGGTTCAACACTCAAAGGGCAATATTATTTACAAATTTTGAAAGATGTCTCACTGCAGCTCCCATATCCTACCCATAAAACTGAAACATGCATGGTATTGATCTCTAGGTTAATATTAGAAGCACCGAAATTTAAAATCTAGAGCCTAGAGTGGCACAATAATGACTTTATTTCAATTACTTCTCTTCTGAACTATTTTTGGTAGTAAAAATAAGTTACTTAATATTCTACTTCTAAACATGTAATCATAATATTTGAATCATACAATTTGATTTTTAACAGCTAATTTGATGTAGGCACAGCATTTACCAGCCTAGAAAATAGCCTTTGCCCAAACAGCAAGCAAAGCTATTTAAAATAAATACAGTAGAGAAAGCTGGCATGAAAATTTTATGAAATAGAAAGTATTGCCTTTGCAAAGTATACATTTTCTTTTTTTTTTTTTTTTGAGACAGAGTCTCGCTCTGTCACCTAGGCTAGAGCACAGTGCACCAATCTCAGTTCACTGCAACTTCCGCCTCACAGGTTCAAGCAATTCTCCTGCCTCAGCCTCCCAAGTAGCTGGGACTACAGGCACACAGAACCATGCCCAGCTAATTTTTGTATTTTTAGTAGAGACGGGGTTTCACCATGTTGGCCAGGATGGTCTCAATCTCTTGACCTCATGATCTGCCCACCTCAGCCTCCCATAGAGCTGGGATTACAGAAATGTGCCACTGTGCCCGGCCAATATCAAGCGTTTTAAACTTTTTATATTTTCCAAAGTCAAATTCTAACTTGGGTCCTTATTAGTTTTTTGCTATTATTCCCCTGAAGTCCAAAAGAAACATATTTGGTTTATTTGATACAGAAATCATATAAGAAGTATTGTTAAATATGAAATGGTGTTTGGTTTCCCTTGGGCTATATTTGTATACATATTATTGGTATGTGTTCCAAAATTATGGGAAACTCTTATAATTCTAATATGACTTAGTGTATGTTTTTTTGTTTTGTTTCGTTTTTGAGACAGAGTCTCTCTCTGTCACCCAGGTTGTAGTGCAGTTGAGGGAAGGTGTTCTCTTTCCGGGTCCACAAGGGGGGGTAGTTTTAAGGGCAAGAACTTCCCAGCACCATGTCCCCCTCCCATCTCTCTCCATCCGGGAGATTTGACGGTTTATGTTTAAATTTCATGGGCGGGGGAAGAAACTAAGGGTCAATCACTCCAGCGGAAGTTCTAAGGAACTCCTTTCATTGGCCAGGGGTCTTAGAGAAGGTAGGGGTTCTTCCCAGGTTAAAAATCCCCTTCTTCCACACCCCGTCAGACTCCGTGTTTGGATCCCCTTCTATGAACACTCCCTTCGTGGAAGCCATCTTTCTCTCTCCTGGATTTCACCTATGGAGTCCCCTTCCCCACTCTCTCATGGAAGCCTGTCTTCCCTCCCTAAACTCCATCTCTCTCTATTCCCTTCCACTCAGTGTGGAAGCTGCTTTCCTCTCCTGGATTCCATCTTTCTGGATTCTCTCACTCAGTGTGAGAGTTAGCTGTTTCTTTCTCTCTCC
>CAUYLG010007118.1:0-50092 GCA_963573385.1 Cacajao melanocephalus | reverse complement strand
GATTGGGTCTGAGCAGATGTCCTGCTTCTTGGTGATGAAGTTTTTTCTGTTTCTTAGTTTTCGTTTGGCGGATGCCCTTTCCCCACAGAGCTAGGCCTTCCCGGGTTCAGCTGTGCTTACTGTGAAACTCTCAGTCCTCAGAGCTTCCAATTGCTGTTCTCCTTGTGGGGATGGGACCAGGTGAGCCCGACTCAAAGGCCACCCAGTCCCGTATACTCCACACCAAGAAGCACTGCACCGCGCCGGGGCGCCGGCAAAACAGCTGCACCGGCCAAAAGAGTCACGCTGGCGACCGTGTGGCTCCTCCGCTGGGTAGCTCCCAGTTTATGGGCAACAGAAATTTGTCTGAAATTGCGGTGTCCACTCACTCTCTGCACTTTCACTGGGAGCTACAATCCTGAGCTGTTGCTAATCGGCCATCTTGGATCTCTCTCCACTCGGTGATGAAGTTTTTTCTGTTTCTTAGTTTTCCCTTGGCAGATGCACTTTCCCCACAGAGCTGGACCTTCCCAGTTCAGCTGTGCTTGCTGTGAAACTCTCAGTCCTCAGCCTCTCCAATTGCTGTTCTCCTTCGGGGATGGGACCAGCTGAGCCCTACTCAAAGGACACCCCGTCCCTCCCGTATACTCCGTACCGAGAAGCGCCGTGCCGGGGTGCCGGCAAAACAGCCGCTGGGACTCTCCTGGTCTGTGGGCAACAAAAATTCATCTGAAAGTGCGGTGTCCACTCACTCTCTGTGCTTTCACTGGGAGCTACAATCCTGAGCTGCTGCTAATTGGCCATCTTGGATCTCTCTCCCTCTTTTACTTTTAAAGAGGAAGATAGCTGGTTTGAATATTTTGAATATTTTCTGCTGTTGTGCAATAGTTGCCTTTCTAAAATAAGCCTTACTCCTGAATTGACACATCACTATGTCATGTTGCACTTGTACCTAGGGTATTTCCACTGACTGTGACACACATCCCCACCATACACATGTACACACATACTCCTCTTGCCTGTTTAATTTCCTCCATACCACTTATTCATACATACAATATAGACACTGTATCTATGTGTTAATGGCTTTCTTTCTCTTCCTCCTCCAGAACACACACACATGATGCCAGAGGGTTTTGATTGTTCAGTAAGCTTGTATATTCTAATTATTGAGAAGACTACCTGAGCAAATATTTGTAGAAAGAATGAATAAATCAATGGCTAATAATTGCCCCCTCCCTACCCTCTGCGCAAGAATATGGAGAACTCGGTGGCGTATCAATACCCATGAGATGTACCTGACATCTCCTGGTGTATTTTGCAATTGTAAAGGTCACACAGTGCAAATGATTTTGCCTGGAAGTAAATACCATACATGGGTGAACAGTGATGTCAGCTGGCAAAGCTAATCTATAGACATTTTCTAGAGAGGAATTGCTGCACATTCCTGTCCCACATTCCTAACCTACCATCTTTTCTCACTGATTCTTCCTTAGTAGACATTTCAGATCTCTGCAGAAAGATCGCCTCTAATCGCCGATTCAAGTCTTTTCTGAGCCTGTGGCTATTGTTTGTTGCTGTTATTGGAAACCCAACATTTCAGTTTTGCTGTTCACTTTCCTCACATTCTCCTTATTGTTTTAGGGTTGCTTCCTTTTCTTGTTCTAATTTATCTTTAAGGGATAAAGGAGACCATTTCTATAGGCCCTGTCAGCAATTTAACTTGTGTATTGTTCCAATCTTGCATTGCTATAAAGAACTACCTGAGACTGAATAGTTTATGAAGAAAAGAGGTTTAATTGACTCAAAGTTCCACTGGCTGTTCAGGAAGCATGGCTGGAATGCCCTCAGTAAACTTATAATCATGGCAGAAGGCCAAGGGGAGGCAAGCACAGTCTTCACATGGCCAGAGCAGGAGAGAAAACGGGGAGGTGCTAGGCACTTGTAAACAACCAGATCTTGTGAGAACTCACTCATTTTTATGAGAACAGTAATGGGGAAATCCATCCCCATGATCCAATCTCCTTCCACCAGGTGCCTCCTTCAACACTGAGGATTACAATTCAACATGAGATTTAGGTGGGAGCCAAATCATATCAACCTGGAGGCCTGGCATTTCTTTGTTCATTGATTAGCTGGACATTAGTCCTTCAAGGTAGCCTAAGGTCGATAATTATGTAAAGAAGCATACAATATTGCTTCTTTTTTTTTTTTAATGGTAGTTTAGGTTCTGGGGTACATGTGCAGATCATGCAGGATTTTTGCATAGGTATACACATGGCAATGTGGTTTGCTGCCTCCTTCCCCCCATCACCTACATCTGGCATTTCTCCCCATGTTGTCCCTCCCCAATGTCCCCAACCCCCTGTTGTCCCTCCCTTGCCACCCCCCAACAGACCCCAGTGTGTGATGCTCCCCTCCCTGTGTCCATGTGTTCTCATTGTTCAACACCTGCCTATGAGTGAGAACATGAGGTGTTTGATTTTCTGTTCATGTGTCAGTTTGCTGAGAATTACTTCTTTAGCATGTCAATACCACATGAGGAGGTATAAAGGGCCCATCTAAATCATTAAGTTAAAAATGTATCTGTCAGTATGTTCTTTTCTATACATTCACTGGTTACAGGATTTTATAGTGGCACATATAGCTACCTATCAGACCTTTAAAATCAGTAGTCTAGAAATTAGTATGTATTCTTCCTAGGCAGCAAAATACTGTGGCAAAACTATACCAGTCTAATAAATGGAGAATTCATCATTCCAACCCAGTTTTGACTTGAGGATTTAAGGAGTTTCATATTAATCCAGAATGACCTACTCAGTCTAGGAATAGTTCAGCAGAGATACTATGTCACAAATGCCAGACTGTTTTTGAAGGCATTTGAAATATTTATTTGTGTTCAATTATAAAATATTTTTATTATCAAGGCTCTAGTTTTAAAATGTTTAGAGAAAGAAAATAAAATTATATTCTAAAAGAGCCCTAAATTTTGTTTGCTTCATATGAAGATGAGACATGATCCTAATTTCCTTCAGACAGAACAAAGAGCAGAGAATAGGAAAAATCATTACTCACGTTATAAAAAAATCATTTGTGTTGACCTACCTTTTTAAAAATAGAGACTTCTAAAATAATTCCATTGGTCTTAAGCACACGCTGATTCCTTTCTCATGGCATGCCAAAAGAAGTTAAAGATCATCTGCCGATAGGTAACTTGCTGTCTCATACTTAATATTTTCTTTATTTTGAGTGGTAATTTTATCTGTCTCAGGAGGAGTCAAGCATGGTCTAGAGAGTGATTTCTAGTGAGTTTCTGAACTTCCTAATCTATATTACTAGAAAATATTTAAATCACCCCTAACAATGGTTAAAAAAAAAGGAGGGGGCCTTTATTATACACACAACTTGCTAATGATAATACTACTGCAATTATCCTAACAAAATATATGAATATTTATCATATACATTGCAAAGGTGAGGAAGTGACATTTAAGGGGGTTAAGCAATGTTTCAAATGTTATATATCTTTTAAGTGAAAGATCTGAAATTTGAACATTGTTGGATCTAACTGCAAGTGAGTACTCTGCCCCACTGTATTTTCAATTTTCTGATAGGAATTTTCACTGTCTCAATGTATGAGAAGTGATGTTATCTCAATGTATGAGATAACCACTGCAAAAGAGCAGCAATGTGTGAGGGAGCAGTTAATCCACTCAATTATGTCTCCTGATATAGACTCTGGAAATAATATTAACAGCATTGTTCCATGATTCTCTTTTAAAATGGTACAGTTGTCTTAGCAGTGTTACAAGCCCTAATGTTTTTTGTGTCTAATGAAAGAAAAATTCTCATCCTGTTAATGTATTGGCTAATTATTTTGCTAACTGTTCCTTCAAAGGTTTAGCAAAGATTCCTTTTAATTAAATTGAGGATCAGGTATTTCAAATTCAGAGATTTTCATCATTAAAACGTATTGCATATAACCTTTGTATGCTGAAAAGTTAACAATATCTTCATTATTAAAGGTTTTTGTGACACGTTTTTCTTGAATCTCAAATTTGAGTTCTAAAAAGTTTGTCATTAAAGTTACACGTTTTGTATAAAAAGTAAAAATAATATAATCTATGTATTTTCTTCTTTTTCTCAATGATTAAAGTGACAGACATCTGAGAATACCATTACAGTGGTCTTTGATCTAATTTTTCCTCCACCTCTTCCTTTCTGAATCCTAAATTTGTTGATTTTCTTACTGCTAAAGTGTATAAGCCATAGCTATTTCTCTAAAACAGTATATTGTAGGGAAAAGAATATTAGACTAGGAATCAGAAGAATGGGCTTTAAAGTAAAGTTCAGTCATATATTAATGGGGTGTATAAAACAGCAATTTAAAAGAATCCATGCCACAAGATTGCTATGAGGATTGAAAGAGATAAACATGTTAATTGTAGTGTATAGGAGACATTCAATAAGTGTTAGGTTTCCTGCTGTCTTAATTAAATGGGCTTAATAAGCAAGTAGTCATTACAAAATGATACTATGTTTATCAAACAAAGCAAACAACATAACAACGAAGAATTATGTATGCATATGTGTATGTGTATATCCATCTATCTATCAAATTTAGGGTTGTGATGCAAAATGTTTCATTTCATGAAAATAATATTCATATCAAAGCTTTTAAAATTATGACAATAACTCAAAGTCAGATTCTTTATAACTTTGAAATAGTCTTAGAAAACAGCAAAAATATGTGCAGTTAACACCATGAACACATTAACACTAATGAGCTCATTGGAGGTGAAATTATTTTCTAAGGTGTGTTTTGTCTGTACTTTCTCCACTTCCTAGTCACATCTCACTCCTTTCTAATCTGACTTCTGTCTACAACACACCACTGAAACCTTAATTCCAAATTTACTACTAGCTTCATAGTTGCTAAATCCAGGGATATACTTTTCAGTTATTATATTATTCAATCTCTCAGTGTTAGGAGAGGCAATCTGGCATGAGTCTTGCTATGGACTGAATTGTGCCCCCCTCAAAATTCGTATGTCTTCCAAACTCAAGAAGTGTGAGAAATAAATATCTATTTTTTAAGCCATTTCATCAATAGTATTTTCTCACATAAGCCAGAGCAAACTTACATGGGCCTTGAGCCTTACTGTATGTTCTTGATGAGAAATCAAGTCTCTGACCACTATTTACTCTGTGTAGGAGAATAGGTCCTTAGATGGCCTTGGTCATCCTGGCTTTTCCCCTCTTCTTGAAGTTCTTGTTAGAAACCACAGAATGTTTCAAGAATGCAATATCCTGATAGAAGGAGAAAGTGTCTAGAACAATCTGGGATGAGTCCTCATTCCTCTGGGAACAGGATGTTTGGCAACTCTTGATTGAGCTCAGTGAGTTTTTTGCTATATCCAGGACATATAAACCCATGGCAGAGCATTAGGGGGTCCCTCAGATCTCCATCTGCACTGGGCAGCTTTCCTAAGCCCTGGAAGACCAGATTGCCATGGATCCTAAGCTTCTTTCTATCCTTGCTGCCTATTAGTAAGTAATAAATTCACTTTTACTGACATCATATGAGTGCTCTGTCTGACCAAACTCAAGCAGGTGGTAACCTGAGCTCCTTCCAGATTTAGAAACCTTTGTACTCTGGACTTCACTCAGGGTTGTGTTTGCAATGAACACATTGAAGAATTATACACTTTTTCCTTGGGGAAAATGAATAGTCTTGCTTACCATTTTCTATACAAGGCAGGCTTCTCAAGCTTCATGTTTCTCAGCTGCAATAAAAAACCACTGCATATGCAGAGTTCTTATGGGCTTCATGGCAGCATCACTTAGAATTTGGGATAAATCCCATCCAGATGCCAGGAGCATATCTGTCCTTGCAATACATTAGTTCCATCTCTTGAGGTCTTTATCAGAGACTCAACTCCTCCATCACTGGAGAGTGTCCACATATTGATACATATTGCATTATGAAACTTTATGCTCTACTCCCCTTTGTTCAACCCACCCAGGATCAAGTCCTAGTGTCTTTTTCCGGAAACTGCTGAAATGTGTTTACTAAGTCCATTACTTACTTCATTTGTCAAATACTTTTCTTCCCTCAGTAGAATCAACACTTCCCTGAGGAATCTAAAAAAAACACTACTGAAATTAATTAGTAAATTTAACAGCATCACAAGATGCCAAGTTAACAGACAAAAATTAATTATAATTATAATGTTATATATAAGTGTTCAGCAAACTTTTTCTGCAATGTGCTATATAGAGAATATTTTAGGGTTAGCAGGCCATACATTTCTCACAAGCTCAACTCTGCGATTATTGTATAAGTGCCCATACACAAATTGTAAGTAAATGAGAGGGTTATGTTCTAATAACATTTTTTACAAAAGTAGACTGCAGGCTAGATTTGGCTTGTAAGCTGTAGTTTGCCAACCCTTCTTATATTCAATGAATTATGGATTAGAAGACTTGGCATTGTATCTAATTAACTAATTTTTAAAGTCTCCTTTAATTTCTTTCATCCATATT
The DNA here is from genome assembly GCA_963573385.1 of Cacajao melanocephalus. Taxonomy (NCBI): domain Eukaryota; kingdom Metazoa; phylum Chordata; class Mammalia; order Primates; family Pitheciidae; genus Cacajao; species Cacajao melanocephalus. The sequence continues at coordinate 43,567 of CAUYLG010007118.1, read as the reverse complement.
CTATAGTTTTCAGTGTAAAAGTCTTGTACATCTTTTGCTAAATTTATTCCCAAGAATTTGATGGATCTTGATGCTATTATAAGTTGAATTATTTGTCTAAATTTATTTTCCAATTTTTAGCTGCCAGTATATAGAAATATAATTAATTTCTACATATTAATTTTATATCTACAGTTTGTCTAAGTTACCTTATTAAAGTATTTCTTTTTTTTAACTTTCTTTTTTTTTCTTCTCTGAGACAGAATCTTTCTCTGTCACCCAGGCTGAACTGCAGTGGTGAGATCTCTGCTCACTGAAACCTCTGCCTCCAGCGATCAAGCAATTCTCCTGCCACAGCCTCCAGTTAACTCGGATTACAGGTAAGATGTTGGTGAATTTTTGTATTTTTAGTAGGGACAGTTTTGAAAGGTTGGTCAGGCTGGTCTCAAACTCCTGACCTCAGGTGATCCACGCACCTCAGCCTCCCAAAGTGTTGGGATTACAGGCCTGAGCCACTGCACCTGGCCCAACTTTCATTTGAAGTTCTGGGGCATATGTACGGGATGTGAAGGTTTGTTACATAAGTAAATATGCGCCATGGTAGTTTACCTGTTCATGTCTTTTGCTGTTTTCCTAATTGGAGTTCTTTGCTGTTTTCCTAATTGAATTGTTTCTTTATTAAAAAAAAAAAATGTTGCATCTTAAATTATGTATATATTCTAGATACTAGTCCTTTGTCCCATATGTGGATTGCAAATATTCCCACACCCCAGGCCTTCTGTACTTATTGTTTCATTCCCTTAAGAGATTCTTATGGAGAACAAATGTTTTCATTTTAATGTGATCCAATAATTTTTATTTTATTTTGTGTCTAAGAACTCTGTGTCACATTAGATTCTGGAAATTTTCTCTTATTTTTAAAAAGGTTTTTGATTTTACATTTAAGTCTATAATCCACTTTGAGTTAACTTTTATACAAGGCATGAGACTTTGGTAGTTTTTTGTTTGTTTGTTTTATGTTTTTGCTCCTTATGGATGTCCAATTGCTTCAGCATTATTTGTTGGAAAGACTATCATTCCTTAATTAACTGCTTTTGCGCCTTTGTAAAAATAAGTCAGACATATTTTGGCCATATATTATGGAATTCAGTATTTTGTTTCATTGATTAATGTATTTATCACTTTGCCAATACCACAATTTCTTTATTATTATAGCTATATAGTAAGCCTTAATCTTAGGTGGAGTGATCCATCTTGCTTTAGTTTTCTATTTGAGATCATTTAGATATTTGGGATTTATGCCTTTTCATTTAAATTTTACAGTAAACATATTTACATCTCTAAATAGCCCACAAGATTTTGATAAGAATTAAACTTATGGATTAATTTTCCAAATTATGAACACAGTATAGCTGTCCATTATTTACATTCTATTTCTTACATAAGCATTTTGAACTCTACCATATAAAGCTTATGTAAGTTTTCTTAAGTTTTTACTTATTTCATTTTATTTGAATAATTTGCAAATAATATTACATTTTAAATTTCAGTCTACATATGTTTATTGTTGGATGCTTTTACAAATTAAGTAATAAATTTAGTTAAGCATGTAGTATATATATGAACATAATATATAAAACCCAACAGTGCTGGAACTTCAAATTTCTCTTCAAATTCACACAGCATTATATTAGCCAAAACATTAAAATTTTATTCTAAACATTAAAATTTTATTCTAAAATATTTTAAAATTAGATTGAATGCATGCTTCAATACATAAATGAATTTTTTAATTCAAAATATTTAGAGTCTCATTTATTATGAAGCCATTGATTGATACATTGAAATCTTGGATCTGGGGGTAATTTATAGAAACAGTTTGTCACAGGAAAGAGACATAAGGTATGTGTTTTACACATTTTTAGTTTGAAAATTCATTTCATTTCAGACAGTTCTGTGTTTGCAAAGAGGCTAAATAAACTGCATTAAAAACTTGGCAATTCAATTATTTAGATGTATAAGGCATTAATTATTATTGGAAACCAGGGTGGAGTCAGCTTTGTTTTTCTGCATCTTTAAAAGGCAGAAATGTAATCACTGAGCACTAATATCATGTTGAAGTAGTTCCCCTGGTGTATCTAGCTTTTTGAAAATTGCTCATTTGCTCTAAAAAGTATTTCCGTTTAGCTGCATTCAAAAGAGAAGAATGGATCTAAAAGCACAGTTGTGTTATTTCTTTCCTGTTTGTCCCCATCATCCATTCTCTGAATGCACAGCTGCAGGATCTATTGAAGACATGTGTGGACATAACATATCAGATGCTAGGGGAAAGACTCTATAGTGAAATTATAACTGTATTATGTGTATGTTGCTGACAGTTTTTCCTAACCAAGTCATTGATTGGAAATAAAATATTTCTTTAGTAATAACTGTAGTAAATAACTTCTATAATTTGTGTCACTTGTCTAATGGGGCACCTTAAATACTTAGCCAGAGTCAACCCTGGACTCCAATCTAAACAATATTTACTCTTGAAAAACTAGCAGAATGAGAATTAAATCCTCCACCACCTTAGTTTCTCTAGTTTTAAAGTTGAACTCTAATATGATATAGAACTTGATGGAGTATTCAATTAACTAGACGATCTACATATTTTTAAAATAATTACTAATTATCTTGCTAATTTATATATTTTTTCAAATGTACACACAAGTAAATATTTGCATATAATTTTAAATGAATATCTTTGATACTCACCTCTAACTCACCTTTTCAGTTCTTAGTCTACCATTTGAAATGAATTTGGTTTTCTTTCAGGTATACCATTGAGCCCTAAACTACTTTCTTCAGCAGTGAATACCTATAAAAAAACCAATGTGCCTCAGAATCATTTCCACTAACAGGGTCTCCAAATGAAGTGCTGTATATCAATGCCTTCAGGCTTGAGATACACTGCAGCATTCTTTCTCTTGGTAAATGAAGCATGTTTTGTGGAACACTGTGCATATCAGTGAATAGAAGTCTAGGGAAAAATAAACAGAGTTGATTTTCTTTATATCTAGTCTGGAAAGAAGACATGAACCCGAATGTAAGCTTTGATAGATAGAAATATACACAAAAATGTTTTTTAAAAGTATAAAAGGACTTTTATGAGTTACCATGTCAGACAATATAATTAATTGAAATAGGGGCAGATTATATATTGTCACTGAATAGTTTCTTGGCCAAAGGCAATTTACTTTCTTTATAAATAGTTTTTCGGATGTAATTAAAACCTGCTTTTTGAAATCATTGGAGACACAACTGAAGAAGATGATTAAATATTAGATATTAGTTTTTATTCTCCCTAAAACCCCTTCTGGTCTTAATGTATGCAAATGCACTTAAAGGTTCCATTTTACATCTAGAACATGAACTAGAAAGGTAAACTATGCTTCTTACTTAAAACACTCCAGTGCTTCTGTGCTGAGTGTTGTTAATAGTTACGTTGTTCTAATATAAATCTCCAGGTGCTCTATTTTCCTTTTGTAATCTACCTTTCCTTAATTGAAGCAGATAGTCTTATGATTTAAATTCTGATGTATATGAGGTGTGAAAATATATTCATGCGTGTCTGCTATTGAGACTGATTTTGTAGCAAACACACCAAACCTTATGCATCTCAGTATGTGTTTGTATTTTACAAGAGTCACTTTAGATAAACAATACAATATTTTTTCATTCTCTTGTTCTTCCTTGAATTTCTGAGATTTTCCTTTTGAATTAGTTTTAAGCTTGTTGAATATTTAAACATATATTTATATATGTCATATTTTCAAAAATTTAGAGATTTACAATTAGTCAAAAGACATTCAAAGTATGAACTAGCCCATAAGGTTTGTGAACAATTGGGTGTTTCTACACTTATGGACCCTAAATCATCTTTATAAGCACAAGGGTGGGGGAGGGGAGAAACTAAGGCAGCAACTTCCCAAACTTTAATTGACCCTAGTTATGCCACCAGTAAAATGTCTGCTCCTGAGACTATGTTGTTCTGTTATTTTATTCCATGCATTGATTCCTACAGGTAGTATAGGTGCGGTTTGGTACCATTTCTCACCACTGTGAGAGCAGGAAAAAATTACAGATATAGTACTTACGAGGTTCTTGGCTCTTCTACTTATTAATACATTTTACTCAGAATTCAAGCATCCTACAAACAATACTACTGATCTCCATTCTATTTTCTCGAACTTTCTTGTGTTTGAAAGAATGTCAAACCCTTCCTTTCTCATTGTATGCCTAAAATTCTGTGTTTCACTGACCAAACCTTATTCTTTCTATCTGGATCATGTTCAAGTAATTACACAGTTTTATGTTCATTTAACAAAAATCACTAAACTTCTATAACCAGTTACAAAATTCCCTTTAGAAATGAATTTTAAATGTTTATTAGTTAATTAAATACTCTGACTCTATTAAAATATATTCTCTTGCTAGAACAATGCATCCTATCACATTGCAGGCTATAAAATTTATTATAATACTGTAATGATAGAAATTGATTATCATTAACATAGAGTCTATCATCCCTTGGGAACTAAAGTAAATAACAATAGATATTGGTTTCTATTCTCCCTAAAACCCTCTGGTCTTAATGTATGCAAAGGTACTTAAAGGTTTCATTTTACCTCTAGTTGGTAAAGGTTTCATTTTACCAAGTGGTACTCAATTGCAGACCTGATAGAGATGTACTGTGTATCTTTAGAGTCTAAAAGCCTGTTGAAATAGGACCTCAATAAAATATATTAGCCAAATCTATAATAGTAAAATATTTTTTGATTAGAGGTAGTCAATGATTTTAATAATATTGGATATTGAGTATGGGGGCCTTAGTGGATGGGATAACAGCATTAAAGTTGTGGTAATCTACCATGGTGTGTTAATCATTTTTTCCAGATATAAGAACAGGACAAATTTAGCTATTAAAGGAAGAAGCAGTGGGATAATTATCCTTTCTCTCATTAGGTCTTATATAAAAAGTCTTAATCCATGAAGCCTCTCTTTTAATTTACATTGGAGCATATTAATTTTTTTAAATGGGGGACCGTGGTATAGAATTTCATCAGGTCTGTCCCCTGGTCCCCCCAGTGAGGGGTCAGGGGAGGGCTAACATTAGGAGAAATAACTAATGTATATGACACGGTGATGGATGCAGCAAACCACCATAGCGTGTGTATACCTATATAATGAACCTGCACATTCTGCACAAGTACCCTACCACTTAAAGTATAATGTTAAAATAAGTTTGTTCAAATAAAATATACCCAATAAAATTTAAAAACTTTTCAAAAAATAATTTCCTCAAGTCAAGTTTTAAGTACCAAAGGTTTAATTTAATTTTAATTTATTACACATTTTGTTAAAGTGCTCATGCCTATCACGTAGGAAATTTTAAGGCAATATATGCTATGAACATGGTAAATTAGGCAAGATAATTGTTCTGATGCTTAAGGTTAGGTATACCTATTTGTTCTGCTTTATATTCAGAACTATCCTAGAGTCATCAGAGGTAAAATAATTAAATTTAGTGGAATCATCTGATATTCCACTCATGTAAGTTGAGTCTCAGTACTGGTTAAGACAACAGAAATTTGCCAAGTTTTGCATTTTACCAGATGTTTAAATTAACTTAAGGACTCACACTTATCCATTACAAAATATCCTACCAAGTTACAGTAATCAAAGCAATGTTGTACTGGCATAAGTAAATACATATGGACCAGCAGACCAAGAAATAAGGTCTCATATCTATAGTTTAATTAATTTTTTAAATGATGCCAAATGACTTCAAAGGGAAAAGAACAATGTCTTCAAGAAATAATGCTGGGAAAACTGGATAGTCACATGTAAAAGAATGTAAAACAATGCATATTGGACCCTTACATTTTACCACATACAAAAATTAGCTCAAAGGATCAAAGACCTAAATTTAGGAGCTAAAACTGTAAAACTGTTAGAAGGAAACATAGAAGAAAATCTTCCTGTGCTTAGATTTAGCAATGATCTCTGAAATGTGGCATCAAAGGCACAGGTAACAACAACAATAAATAGATTAAATTTACTTCAAAATGTAAAATGTATGTGCAATGAAAGATGCTAGTAAGAGAGTGAAGAGAAAGCCCACAGAATGGGAAAAAATGTAGTAAATCATATGTCTGATAAGGGTTTAATACCCTGAATATACAAAGAACTCCTATAATACAAAAACTAAAAGGAAAACTACCATATTCATATTTACTTTTTTTCCTCCAGAGAGCCTCAAATCAGTATTAGCAAGTTAAGGTCCTCCTCCTCAGCAAGGGTTGCTTCTTACGGCTTAAAATCTTGGGCTTAACTTGCTTTTAAATTAAACTCTTTGCTGCATCACATGGATACTATGGGTGTTTTTTCCCCTATAACCTTGAGTTATAACAGAATCTTTGTTACAAAGAAGTGTAGGCAACAGAATGGTGTAGTGGAAGTGACCTGTACACACAGTCTAAAGACCAACGGATTGAAACCAAACTCTGTTTTTACCATCCTTCTTCTAAAGTATGGGACTGTCTTTCTCTTTTCTCTCTATAAATTCTCTCAGAATATTTTGGATTTGTAGCTAAATATAGTCATGTGTTTTAGTTTCTGCCTTCTTCTGATATTCCGGGAGGTTATAGGGAAATGTTTGGTAGTCTGTGGCCCACCTCATAGGAGGTTTTCTCTTACCGCATGTACTTCTAGTTAGTATTCCAGAGCAGATGTCTATATCTAATAAGTTTATTTTGTCTATGGCCCAAGTGTAGCTATCTAGTCTGGTGATGAAAAGATTAATTCTGTGGCATACTGGTCAGCAGTAACATTAAATACAGTTATTAGGACCAGCACATCGGATGGGGGCTTTGCATTGGGACAATAGTTGTGATATCTCCTCTGATGTGTTGGAACGACTAGGCTAGAAGCTCCTTCCACTTTCCCTTCCTCCCCTTTCCCCTCTTTCCTCTTTCTCCTTTCCCCTTTCCTTCTTTCCTTTCCTTCTTTCTTTTTCTTTCCTTTCCTTTCCTTCCTTCTTCCCTTCCTTTCTCTCTCCCTCCCTTCCTTCCATTTGCTTCCTTCCCTCACTCCCTCTCTTCTTTCTTCCCTCCTTCCTTCCTCCCTCTCTCCCTTCTTACATCCTTCTTTCTTTTATTCCTTCCCCCCTCCCTGCCTCCCTCCTTTTCTTCCTTTTTCTTCTTTCCTTTTTTCTTCCCTCCCTCCTGTCATCCCTTCTTTGCTTTTTTTCTTCCCTGCACCCATCCCTACCTCTCTTCTTTATTTTCTTCCTTTCTTTTCTACCTTCCTTCATTTCATCCTTCCTTCCATCCTTTTATTTATTAATTTCATTTTTCATTAGTTCATGGGGCTCAGGCTCCCATAGATGTACACCTCATATGCTTGGGGGTAAAGAAAACGTACATGACAGAGGCAAGGAAAACAGCAATCCAATAGATGAACAAGATTTCTGCCCTTGAATGAACAACTGTTCTTGTTAAGTAACTGAGATGTCATACTTAATTCAACCCAGGATGGTGTCTTTTTCTTTCTGCAAACTTTAACGTGGTCTTCCCAGCCCTGAAGCGCACAATCGCAATGTTCATATGACTGCCTCAGGCATCCAGTGAAGGTCACCAAGCCGAGGCAGTGACCAGAGAGCTGTAGCCTTATTATTGGTAAGTGGAATCCAAGCACTGACCAGTTAGACTATGTTATTACAGCAGGAAGCCTCAGAGACCACCTGTCAAACCCAAGCTGAATCTGGTCATATATCATGTTAGGGTATAGTCACTTAACAATTGTCATCTTGGCTTAGAAGAGTATTTTAAGGTGAGAAGAAATGGTAATATTTAACAAAGTCAGCAGAGTACATAACAGGAAAAAGGCAAACCCTCCAGCAATTGGCAGTTCTGTCTTAGCCTTTGCCATGTCATAGAACTAGTTAGTACCCAGGGAGCAGTTATGTAAAGCTGACAAGGTGTTCTTGGTCATGCTTGCATTGTCTTGTTTGTAACACCAATTGTTTTTATTGCCTTCTTTTTACTTCATTGGTTATAGAACAATTCTCACCCTAGGGTTAGGGAAAGGCCAAACACCTGACGTGTAACACTGGACGGATGATATAGAGAACAGGTTATCAGTCCCACATATTCACAACATGGGGAAGGAGGACACTGTGCCACACATGGGTTGCGGTCAGAACAGAGTGAACAGTCAGGGACTGTGAAATGAAGGTTGATTGGTGTCAAGACGGTGAGGTGTCCCTGTAGTTCCCACCTGAGAATGTGATTGGTTTGTTTGAATAATTCTTCAGGGTATCAGGGAACTGAAACCCGCTACTCAAGGATAAGCAGAAACTGCACCTAGTCTTCCTGATAGGAAGGATCATTTGACTAGGGTACATTATTCACAGGAGCTGAGCAAGAAGAGCAATGTGCAATTATGCTATCTGAGGCTTTGCCAATTTACCAGATGTCAAAGCAGCACATAATATTTAACTTTACACTTCTTTCACTTCTTCCCTCCTTCTTTCCCTCTTCCCTTCTTTCCTTTTCTTCCTTCCCTGCATCTTTGCTTTCATTGTTATTTATTTTTTTCTGTTATGTACTCATTCAACACACATGTAGATAGGGCTGATATTCTGCAGATATACACCAGAACAGCCCAGTGTAACGTGTAAGACTATCAATCTGTTCTAACTGGCTATGCTTATCTTATGCCTGTTATAAAATACTTACGCTATCAGTGATGTGCATATGTACAGAAGGTAGACAATGTGAAGATGCAAGGAGAACACCATATGAATGTGAAGGTTCTATCTATAAGCCACACAGAGAGGCTTGCATGGATCCCTTCCTTAAAGCCATCATAAGAAACCAGCTCTGCCAACATCTTGATTTTAGGCTTCTAGCCCTCAGAATCGTGAGATAATTCGTTGCAGTTTTTTGAGCCAGGGGTCTTCAACTCCCTAGCTATGGACCAGTACCTTTCTGTGGCTTTGTTAGGAACTGGCATGCACAGCAAGAGGCGAGCAGCTCACAAGTGAGCATCATCATCCGAGCTCCTCCTCCTGTCAGATAAGCAGCGGCATTGCATTCTCAGAATTCTCATAGGAGCTTGAGCCCTTTCTGAACTGCACATGCAAGGGATCTATGTTGAACACTCCTTTTGATAATCTAAATAATGCCTGATGATCCGAGGTAGAATAGTTTCATCCTGAAACCATTTCCCTGCCTCCTCCCTTGGAAAAATGTTATCTTCCACAAAACTGGTTCCTGGTCACCCACCCAGAAAATGTTAGGGACCACCAGTTTAAGCCATCCAGTTTGTGAAACTTTGTTACAGCAGCTTTAGAAGATGAAAAAGTGGTCTAGATTTTTTAAAAATTCAACACTATAATCAGTCACTAAGCTAACATAAAAAAGGTATATATTTATATTTTATTTAAACTGTAATAACTTTAGTACCATTTGTATATACTCTTAAAATTATAAAAAGTACACAAAAATAATTTGAATATCTTGAGTGCCTATGTAAATTTACGGAAGATCTTGCCCTTACATTTGGTTGGAATCCATCCATAAATATAGCACTGTAGTTTCATGCAAGTATGTAAATGCAGAAATTTTGAAGCTTTAGAATATTTTTTATAAGGGTTTTTGGAACCTGCCCACGTCTCCTGTCATAAATATACCTCATATAAAATATGTCAATCCAAAGTATGTCAATGCAAACATGAAGCTATGCATAATAGCTTTGACCAGAATATACATTTGTATCACAACAATTATCAAATTTAGTAAGTTGGTAAACCTTTTTATAATGGTGATATGTTTCTAAAGACATTTTAACTGAGAAATATTAATTTTAATGTGGCACCCTGGAGAAAGTTGGCTAATGGAATAGCGTGTATTGTCAGGAGGGGCATATTGGAAAGGAATTTAAGAACCTCATCACTTAGATCATGCTAGAAAATTTGGGCTTTATTGTGACATCAGTAGTGGCAGCAGTAAAAGTTTTCCAAATCAAGAGGAGCGTAGGAAATTTACATTTCAGAAGAATCACTCTGGCTTCAGAGGGAAGAACAATTTGTGGCATGGGGGAGGGAAGTGATTGAAGAGACTTATTACAAGGTTTCTCGTCCATGGCAACTTGTCTCTTGCCTAAATTATCCTTGAATTTTGAATTAGTCTTACAACCTATTATCAAAAGTTCTTCTAAAAGAAATGTCTACTTCTCTGTTATTGCCCTTTTCTAACTTTTTCAGTATCAGCTTTTTTACAAATAAGTTCAAATGCTGCAGCCTCACCATAAAGCCTTCTAGAAAAAAATAAAAAATAAAATAATTTCAACAATGTCACTGTCATATTCTATCCATCTCTTTTCTATAAGCCTTTCAACCCACTATTAATAGAAGTCATTGTTCATCTAGTGCTAAATCTGCAATTCTAGCCATTATTCTTTCATAGCTAATCATTTTTTTCTCTGATTTCCATTAACAGCTTCTATCTTCTTGATTGTTTGTAATTTTGTAATAACTTTGGTTTTAGATTTATTTTATTTATTGGACAAATAATTCAGTTTGCTCTGACAATCTAAGTAATAAGTGAATTGTCAAGTCTGGAAAATTCTCAGCCACAAATTCTTCAACTATTTTAAAATTATATTTTGTCATTATGAAACACTTTTAAGAAATATATTGGCCTTTCTCCTATTTTTTTGTTTCTCAACCTCAATTTAACTATTTTTAGATCTCCTTAAATCTCTGAGTTGGGTTCTGAGTAATTTTACCATTTATATCTTTTAGTTTTCAAATTCTCTCTGTATATCTAATTTTCTGTTTCTTGATATAGAAGACATATGAAAGTGTATAACTTTATTCTACAGCAACAAGGAATTTTGACAGAGAACAATATAAACACTTCAAAGATTAACAATTTTAACACTTTTCATGATCAAGTTTCTTCCCCCGTTGTGTCACCCTTAGTGATTAAGCATTTTCCTCAGCCATTAAAATAATCTTGATTTTGACTTCTAACCACATTGATTAGTTTTATATATTTTTGAATTTTTTATGAGTATGATAATCCAATGAATATCTGGCTTTTTTGTTTAATATTAAATCTGAGGTATAAATTCAAGTTTTTCTATATATATTTATTTTTATTGGTAAGTTATGTTCTATTGTATACTATAAATTCATTGCATATCTCATATTCATTGTATATCTATAGCATCTTTATCCATTCTGTTGCTGATATGCATCTGCAGTGGTTTGGCTTTAAGACCAGTGCAGAGAATGCTTTTATAAATATTATTCTGTGCATATATTTTCATGCATAAGGGACAAGTTTCATATGAATTTCCACTCTATCTACTACCGGTTATTGAGAACACTATCCTTTCCTTATCATTTTGCAATGATCCTTTTGTCATAATTCAGGTGCCAATATATTCCTGGGCTTTTTGTCGATTATGTGTTCTGTTACATTTTGTCGGTCTTTGCAATGCTACCTACTGTGATTACTGTACCTAAATAAAGATTATTGATACATAGTATCAGAGGTATCAATACAATTATTGATAAATAATGTCATCTGTTAAATATTTTATAATTTCCTTTGTGAATTTATTTGTTTATTTATTTCTTTATTTAGTGGGACATCAGAGTTTTACTATTACTCAAATCAGTTGGGTCAGAGATGAAGTCATAGAGTTTGAAGCTGTCTTTACGCTGAGTCAGTTCCCAGGTGGGGGCTGCAAGAACAGATGAGCTAATTTATCAATCTGGGTGATACCTAATGATCCGTCAGGTACAAGGCCTGCAAAATATCTCACTCACTGATCTTAGATTTTACAATGGTGATGTTATCCCCAGGAGCAATTTGGGGATGGTCAGAATCTAGCAGCTTTTAGCTGCGTGATTCCTAAACCATAATTTCTAATTTTTTGGCTAATTTGTTAGTCCTATAAAAGCAGTCTAGTTCCCAAGCAAAAAGGGGCTTGTTTTGAGAAAGGGCTCTTTTCACCTTTGTTTCAAATTGTAAGCTATAAACTAAGTTCCTCCCAAAGTTAGCTCTACCTATGCTCAGGAATGAATGAGAATAGTTTGGAGGTTAGAAGCAAGATGGGGTTGGTTAGACCAGGTTTTTTTTTTTTCACTGTCTCATGTATAATTTTGCAGTGTTGGCTTCAGTTCCTCCCTTTGAGTTTTATAACATCTTAAGGTGTTGGCTAAAGAAGATGGAAAAACACTGAAGACTGCTCTAACCTCTTTCTGCTGGCTAGGGGTGTAGCAGGGGTAGGTGTAGACCCCAAGATGAAAAGAGTAGAACCTCTTTGCAACTGTCTGAGCATATTCATGCATGCAAGGCTGGAGTTCCAGGTATCTACTGGGCCACAAGAGTGAAACTCTTGTCTCAAAAAATATTTTTGTGTGTGTGTGTGTGTGTGCATGTATTTTCAATCATAATTTAAGGGACAAGTTTCAAAAAAAGTATTTTTTGAGACAGAGTTTCACTCTTGTTGCCCAGGCTGGAATGCAATGGCGTGATCTTAGCTCTCTGCAACCTCCTCTTCCCAGGTTCAAGTGATTATCCTGCCTCAGCCTTCCAAGAAGTAGGGATTACAGGCATGTGACACCACACCCAGCTAATTATATATTTTTAGTAGAGATGGGGTTTCATCATGTTGGTCAGGCTGGTCTTGAACTCCTGACCTCAGGTGATCCACTTGCTTTGACCTCCCAAAGTGCTGGGATTCCAGGTGTAAGCTACCATAGCCGGCCAAGGCAGTCGTTTTCTATCTATAGTTTTAGTACAGAATGTAAGGGAACAGAACAGCGTACTATAAGGTAAATAATGAGTTACTGGATAAGGAGTGAAATTTCCGGTTTTAAAAGTAAAGATTTAAAACGTTGGTTAGGAGATCTGTAACCCACAAAAAATTTAGGATTTACTTCAAATTGCAGAAAAAAACTCAAGAACAACTAACAACAGGTGTATTATGGTTTTTTTTGAGCATGATTTTTCTTTCTAGTCTTCATTTTTATTACAAATAATTCAACATAGATCAAATTTATTTGTAAAGTATGTTTTAATCTTAACATGCACTGTCTGATTGCATAAAGTGCAGTAGAAATAATTATTTTCTGATGCTTTCAACTTTGGTAATCTTTAATTATTTCCAGTTGTTTTAAAAATATTTTGTTAGTTTTTTACTTTGTCTTCTTCAGCTTAACTTTGGTTGGTTTTGTTTTTCCTACAAAATCCCATGTGCCCTGGATTGTAAATGAGTCTCTGCAGTGAAGTTTACTGCTTGCTTTTGCTGGGCACCTGCTTTTTGAGCTAGCTCTAGAATTTGTGTCCTTTGGTTTTATTCCAAGTAGACTAGAAAGCATAAGAAAGCAATCACTTTGAGAGCCCCCTAGTTTTCTGTGTTTTTCTAAGATAACTCTAGTTTAATAGATTTTAAGAACACAAAGCTGTTCTGTGGCTGTTTCTCATTTTGTAGAATTTTCTAGGTAGATGGCACCTAATTATGGGTCCTGAATATGACAAAATGGAGATATGAAAACTTATATTCTAGGGAATGTATACTATACCTGATATTTTTTTTAAGAAAACAGAAAGTCTTGGAATTTTTCCATATTTGGAGTAGTCTAGCTAGACATAACCTCGTAGATTTACCCTGATTATGAAATCACCCTATACCTAAACGAAGTAATTTCTTAGATTTTATTTAGTTTTTATGCTATTCTGTATTGCTAAAAGTAATAACACTAGGTTTGGAAGCAGTGTATTTTGTTTTGAGTTCTGAAACTGACACAATTGTATTGAGTGATATGACAAATACTTATAATATGTCAAGCCATATTATCATTTTATTTGGTGCTGAGAATATAGAAATGAGCTAAAAGAAAGTGTTTTCATCTTCCTGGATTTTGCAGCAGTATGTAATATTGGAAAGCTATTAAGTCTCACTAAACCACATTAAAAATAAATTTATATTATGGAAATAATATTTGCTCTATTTCACTCAAACGGACGTCGTGAAGTGGAAATTAGGACAAGGGAAATCACACATGTAAAATCATGTAGAAGAAAACTATTTTTATTTTACTCTTTATTTTAATAAATTGCAGTATCTTAAATTATTACTTATCATGTATATTCCCAGAAATTTAATTTCCAACTTACTACTAGCAAGCCTAAACCATGTGATTACTCTTTACTGTTAGGGTATGCTCTTGGACATTACCTCCAAGTCAATTATCAAATGGGCCACCACCCTTTTTTTAATAGATTGGACTGACCACCTATCTTTCAAAAACATTTGTTTAGTTAGGTTTGATAGGCTGTAAACTCACCATCCATTTTCTTTAATTTTTTTTTTATTTTCCTCTTTGTTGTTTTGCTGTTTGGTAAATGTGGTAAAATTAAAACATGCTTGCTGTCTCTGATGTCCTAGTAACTCTTAAACCCATTGAGAATAACAGCAATTCTCTTTTCTTTATCCTTGTCGTTATGTCTTCGGAAATTCACTTTAAGTCAAACAATGATTATTGAGTTACTATTAAGTGTTAGGTATTGTCTAGACACAAGAGGTACAGAGATTACTAAAAAGTTATCTACACTCAAAAAATGTATAATCTGTCAAAAGAAACAAATGTGTATGCAACTAAGTATACAACAAGGTATATGAGCCTGCTCAAAGTCCTACTGAAGCAGAGAGGAGAAAGCAATTCATTCTGACACAGGGAACTGGGAAGTACTTCATGGAACAGGTGGCAGAGGAATTCAATAATTAGTCTATTGAGGAAATATTGTTTTTCAATCCATCTGCCTGCTGCTATAGTTTCTTGGATCCTTTCTTGCTGGCAATGTGAGAGTTTTAAGGGTCTTTTCAGGCCCAAGTAAATCTCTAAGCACCTTCGAATTTTAAGACATTTCACTTCTGGCCCATCAATAGTGAATTTACAACCTGCAGGTCAGAACCAAAAGCTTTTCAAAGTGTAATTGACAAATACCAGGGAGCATCTCACTTCATCATGAAAACTTTAAAACTTCAATATGAACCTGGAGAATGTGGGGCACATTCCCTTCAATCAGGATTACTTCAGCTCTTTCTCCCAAACTCTGTGGGAAGGTAAAAACAAATTTCAGAAGGTCAAAATAATCCTAAAAGCTTCTTACAATAGCATGTAGCAAGCAATACTGAGTTCTCACAGTCTCAATATGACACAAATTTATATCACATGTCAAAACCCCAGAACTCATTTTGCAGCACACTAAATCTGGTACAACTCCAGCTTGCTGTCTAAAATCCACTCATTATTTCCTTTATTATAACTGTATCCAGCAGTGACTTTAACTTTTTTTGTTTATCAAATTTTTGCAATTAGTGAGAAAAACATATATTGTTTTGTGATGCTTGGTAATTGAAAGTATAGCTAGTTTTACTGTTATTTTTATGTCATTACATATTTTTATATAATCAGACATATTTATGATTTTTATTAATAATTTTTTTCGCTTAACAGAAATGTATTTTCTCACGGTTCTGGAAGCCAGAAGTCCCAGAGGCCTCTATTTCTGGCTTGTGCACAGCCACTTTCTCACCATGCCCTCCCACAGGGAGTGGAGAGAGGTAGCACACAAGCTCTCTGGTCTGAGGACACAAATCCTTTGGATCCAGTCCACCCTTAATATAACACTTAACCTTAATCATCTCTTTATAGGCCTTGCCCCAGATACATTCACAATGGGGATTAGAGCTTCCTCTCACATTGAGGGGATGCATTTCAGTCCATTCTCCTTCCTCAAGGCTCCAATCACATCATGCACATAACTCAATTGTATCACATGGTGCTCTTAAAATTTTAATTCCTAATGATGAATGCTGATAAAAAGATAACTTGCTTTTATATTAGGCCTGTAAATTCATGTCTTTGTAAAGACAATTATATTTATAGTTGTAGTAACTCAGAGAAGTCAAATGAGTTGAAAATTTCAGTTAAGCAAGCCATCCAGAAATAGAGTATTATTGCTACTCTGTCTTCACTATATAGGGGTCTGTTTTTAAAAATTTACACTTGGGGATTTGATAATTGCCTTGTTATTGTTGCTGTTGTACTAACCAGTGAGTTTGTCAGTTCTTGTCATTTGTAGTTTCTATGCTGTTACTAAGCATTTGAGTAGATTACTGCACAGCCACAATAATATTTAATATCTTATAATGATGGATACTGTGCAAATATTCATGTAACTTGCAAAATAAAAGTTAGGGCAATAGAACAAGAACCCCGTTCTCTCTCCCTCTTTCTCTTCCTCTTTCTTTCTCTCTTACATTCTTTTTTTTTTACTTTCTTTCACTTTCTTCTTTTCTTTTTCTTTCTTTAAAAAAAAAAAGTTAAACATAAACCATATTTTGTTTTGATTTTTCTTTCTACTGTTTCTTATATTTTATCCTCAATGGTAGTAGAATTTTCACTGCTTTCCTAGATGTTCCAAGGAATAATTTCATATTTATTCATGAGGAAACAAAATGAACTTAGCTGAACATAAATCTTTTCTTAGTAAAGATGGCATATCCTGATTTGAAATAACTCCTCCGCAGTCTTTACTGTTTAGAATATATTTCTTAAAAATTTTCAAAAAATATTCTATTTATTCTCTCACATGAATGTTTAATAAACCTTTTGTACATATTTATTAAGTGTAATTTTGAGAGGCAAAATACACATAAAATTATACATATACATACTTATATAATTATTAAATTACAAACTTAATGAAATTGTGTTATTACAATACTTTATTGCTTAGTCTGCAGTAACCAAAAGTATGATTTTGAAATAAAATTTACCATACGTGCACACCCCTATGCATATAACCATGAAGATAGTCTTTTCCTGATATTTAAAAATAGGTATTGAATTTTATTCAGTGTGGTAAGGTAATTGGTGACAAATGGTAATTTTAAAGCCTTTTATTGTTGCTATATATAGACTGTTTTTCTTTTCCAGTAAGATAATAAGAATCAAACTTTAAATGTTATCTATGAAATAAGAATTACTTGATTGGTAGTATTTCTCCCTTCTATCTTTTACATTAATTGGTGCTAAAATGTTATTCTCTGAGTATATATTTAGTAAAGATTAATTGTTGATAGAATGGGCAAATTCTGTATTGATAATATAGGCAATGTCTCTCTGATACTTAGGACAGATAAAAAATCTGCCATAGCTGTAATACTGCCCTACTCCTTTACCTCAGCCCCACCCTTAAAGAACAAGAAGACAAGAACACTTTAGAGACAGAGACAGAGAGAGACACATTAGGTCACTAGATTGATATAATGTGATTTTAGATAAAGCAGTTTCTGAGAGATAGCGGGAGAGAAATTGTCCTGGAGTTGTAGGAGGAGAAATGGGGATATTTGGAAGACAATTAGTAGAAGGGGTCAGTTCTGTGGAAATCTAGGGCATAAAAGAGAAAAAAAGAAAGGAGAAAGATGAAAAAAACAATACGTGTGATTAGTATAAAAGAAATCCTATTTGCACTCTTGTCCAAAGCTGATCTTGCCCTGAGGCTTGAGCATAATTAGAGGGCAAACAAGACAATTAGGACCTGCAGATATATATTTTACATAGATCCCTGCTTAACTACTTATTCTTTTATCTTTTCGCTAGAAAAATCTAAATATTCATGTTTTAAACCATGTCCTAACCTGTTTTTTTTTTTTGAGATGTTACCTATCAAATTAGTTCTTAATCATTTCTCCATAATGATATTGCTAGAAAAAATAATATTATTTTAGCAGCAATTGCAATGTTACTGAGAAATGATTACACCAAGCTTAATTAAAAGAAAACCAGAATTGTGTTTATTAGTTGAAAAAATACAAGTTATACCATCACAATTTATTAAAATTAATGCTTAATGAGATTGAGAAGTCACTGCAGAACAAAACACAAATGTCAAATCTTAAAGGGAACGTGTGACTAAATTTTAAGAGGATTTGAATGTGAAAAGTGTGTCTTTAAATCACAAATCCATGAAAATCTTTTCAGAGGGATGTGGATCTCTAATGGCTTTTTCTAGTGGGAGTAAAGATAGCTTATCCTTTGATGTTTAAGCTGTGAATGTTAATGGCTTTTTGGTATTATGGACAAGTAAATGCTCTGGGTGATGACATTTTATAAATGCTTTTGAACTTTATAATTTAACCTGGGCTTGCCTCTTTTATCTACTAGCATTAAGAACCAATATAGTATTTAAGCAGCCCACCAGATTGTCCATGATTTAGAGATGTGAACCTGCCCTGATGTATCTTCTAAGGGCTCCAGGGATTGATTTTCAGGGGTGTATAGGAAGATTCTGAGCCAATTCACAAAAAAGACCTAAATTCTCCATCCTAAATTGCCTGCTTTATAATTTAGATAAAACCTCTTAAAGATATGTTTCTCTTTTTATTAGGATATTACATGTTTGAATAATCCCTTAAGCTTCTATTGAGTTTCAAAAGTTAAAAACTGAAATTTCTGGTTGAGGAACATAATTTTGAAACTAAAATTTTGAATTGCTTACCATCCGTAAGTGGGTATCTCTCTGTAGCTATTCTTCCTCATGGTATGTCAAAAGAGCAGTAATTAGGCCATATGGTATGGGGTTGGGGCATAATGAACCAAGGAGTATATGTATTTGTATACGTTATAGGGATATACTTACATTTCCTTTCAAAATTTAGCTTTTATTAAAACTGACTTTTAAGTTAAAAACACCTTACTCCCTGAAAGGTTTATTGGGAAATAAAAAAAATATGACTGGCTTTCTTTTGATTTTTGCATCATTGAAAAAAGAGTAGTGCAAAGTCCAGGTTTATTTAGGTTTTATTGACATTAATTTTTCACATGACTAGACATGGAGGAAAAAATCAAACTTTCTGGTTCAACATGATTGAAACTGTATGTGCAATTTATTTATATGTCTATAAGAGTGAAGCAAGAATGACACTTGATAATGAATATCAATATAAGCAGTCATTTGAAGTCACCCATGGATAAAACATTAAGACTGATTGTACTTATGTGAAGAAAAGTGGTTTAACTTCAGATATAGCAAAAACAATTACGATGGCTATAAACTCCGAAGAAAACTATGAGTGCAATGATTATTAGATATTATTTAAATATCATATTTTAAATAATGCATCTGGGTTATATATAGTGCTACCTAAAATTTAAGTATATGACTGGATATAAGATTATGGCTAGTTATACTTGTTATATGTACTTTGTTAAATATTATTGTTATGAAGTTTGTGTAGCGATTGAGATTAATAATTTTGATATATCAAAATTGTGTCTATACTATCATTACAGCTTAGTTAAACATTTCTCATAAGAATAGATTTTGCAAGGGAAATAATTGATAAATTAGGAAACCATAGTGAATTAACATTTTTTTGCAAGGTAGACTTAAAATCAAAAGAAAAGAGTGAGGTCATAATTTTACACACAGCTAATATCATTTATTTAACATATCAAATTTGTGCAATATTTTACTAGTATTAATTAAAAAGCTTCTCTTTTGAAGTCTCCTATAACTACTCTTCTATTTTATTACATGGCCTCCTTTATTACTGGGGCACCAATTCACTGCACACTTTGTGAAAGACTAAATAACAAAATGTTAGTCATATTGAGGAATATAGATATTTTAGGGAAGGCACTTATTGGACAATTATCCTTAATGAGTCAAGGGATCAATGCTCTCATGAGACTAATACTCATGTGTATGTAAATAATTCAAAGTCGTTTTAGAGAGAAATTACTCAAACATCATCTTTTGAGTTTGGTAATTATTCTCATGATTTATCATTTGATCTAAGTTCATGATATATACAGACCTCAAGGCCCAGGCACCCATTAAGCTGACAGAAATAGGCTTATTACATAACTCCTTATTCATCACATATCCCTTATTCATTCATATATATGTAATCTATTAACATGCCCATTACATCAAAATTATATCTTTCTCTCTAAACTATATTATTCACATTTCTGAATAAAAGGGATTAAACAAAAATGTATATTGTTACATGCACATAAATCATTATTTCAATTAGGTTATATTATTTCTGATGCAGGATTTATATATAAACTTCGCCTAATGCATATAAAAAATTTCAGTAAATCCTTAATGTGTAACCCCAGCAGAGGTAAACACCCAAAATACCTTATGATATCTTTATTATAGAATTATATTGCTGTAATTGTTAATTGTTTTTCCTATAATTTGGGGACTCCTGGCTATACTAGCATTTAGTCACATCTTAGTGACTGACATAGAAATGATGCTCATAAATTCTTACCAGAATAACTTCCATGTTTTTTCCTTACCTGGCCCATTAGCCCCTTCCTTTGAATTTTAAAAATCATTATAAAATACAGTGGCAGAAGTTTTATATAATAAAATTCATGCACTATGATTGTTCATGTATCTCACTGTTTACAGAGACTTTTCAATGAGAAATAAAAACAAAAACAACAACAAAAAGCAGATTGAACCAGGGAAAGTAATCCTAGCCAATAGCCATAGAAGCATTTTGTTTTTAAATTCCTGGTTGCCGATGCTTAAATTTCTATCATTAATATAATTATGTTGGAAAAGTTATTCTATGAGCCAATGTGATGATCTTTCTCTTAAGCTATTTTGAGTTAGATTTTCATCAATAGAGAACAAGTGATTTATGTCCAAAGTGCATGATTCAGAGGAATTAGCTTAAATAAGTATTCATCAATGAGTTAAAATAAAATACAGATATATAATAATAAGCTATATGATGTTAGAAACAAATCACTATTCCAAGGTTCCCAGTCATATTCCCAAAGATTTGTAAATATAGTTAATTAAAATATATCATTCTAAAGTTGACATTTCGAAAACATTTTGAAATGATTTTAAAATGTAAATGTAAACATTAAGTGAGTTTGAGTTAAAATGAATTATAAGAAAAGACAAAGCAAACATGCCTACAAAATCTACATTACACAGTGAGTTACAGCAAACGATGGCATCAAATAAACGTAAAAAATCAAAATCATAAAATAAGGAGGGCAGTAAAATGAAAAAATTACCATTAAAACATTTTTGTAATGTTCTTACAAAGTCTCTCACACCAGAAGTTGAGAGTATAAGAAATCTCACCCATAACTATTTTTATTTTTTTTAAGTATCAAAAAGATTAGAAATCTGATAAATTAATTTGGGTTACATAAATAGTAGATGAATAAAAAGAGTTAAACAAAATGGCAACATAAATTCAGACAAAAATACAGGCAAGCAAAATACACCAGATCAAATAGTATAGTCATAATTTGATAGGCAATAAAATTTGTAATGAAATATAACAACTCCGTACCTCTTTTATGGATTTAAATAATATGCAAGTGTTTGAGAAAATGCTACTGCTATTCAATGCAATTGTAATACTTTGGGTTTTTATTTACTTGTCTGTAGTTTTTATGTTTACATGATGTACAAGTTGAGGTTTATCTATAATTATGAAAATATTAAATATTAAGCTGGTAACCCATGGAATGACTTTGTTTTAACAAATTGCATATAGAACAATATAAGTTAACTGACATGTAAGTGAAAAAAAATTACACAAGACAATAAAATAATGGAAATTTAAATTAAAAACCAATATAGTAGGCCATATAGCCCGTATATAAACACTGGTAAGCTTAGTATTTCTAAGTCATCTTCTAGTATCATGAGATACTTACACAGGTAGTAAATAACAGTGAGTATTTTGCTCACTTTGCTAATGGCTTTAGGTGACCTGTTTTTTACACAGTTTGAAACGTATCTGTAGGGAATGAACTTTCTGAACTTTTTTCTCTCTTTCAACCAGTTTGCTTACCCTAGAAGAAAGATTAAAAGAAAATAACTGTTAGATGATATAAAAATGATGTTTTAAAAATATATCATACAGACCTGTTTAAAGAAAAAGGTAGTAAGGTTACATAAAGGTAGATTCAGCATGAGGGTACAAGAGAGTATAATTTAGATTATACTTTTGCTTTTGTATGTGAAAAATGATTTGACTAGAGTTATCTTAGTATATTCTTGGTCTAATGAACTAAACAGCATTTAATTTGACAATTTCTATTTGGTTTATCATGACTGCAGAGATTTCAAAACAAAATGATGAATTTGAACGATAATTATTGGGGATTACTATTCAAGCCAATATTGTTCATTTTAAATGAGAGTTCACTATATGTGTTGAGCTGCTTATCCTTATTCACCACATTGGATCTCATGATCAATCATAACTTGTCATGGGTGTCTTATATTTTGACAGCAATTGCCATTATATAAATGTCTGCTCATATTGCTTCGCTTATCTAAAAATTTATTATTGCTAAATTTAATTAAATTTCTATTTTTTTAAAGAATTTATAAGATACCATGGTTTGCCTTAGAAATCATTATTAATGATTAGAAGAATTTACCCTCTTATTAACTCTTACAGATTTTATCTAAAAGTTTGTATCAGCTAAGCAATTACAAATTTTACTTAACGCTTATATAAAATAATTTATGATACATGACAACTAAATGGTTTCTTACAAATAAGCAATAGTAAAAGGCATTGAATATGCTGATATTGTATCAATGTTAAAATTCCTGTGTGTAAGTATTGTATTACAACCATGTAAGAGAGAGTCCTTATTCTCATAATGATAAATGCTAAAGCATTAAGGAGTTCAGTGCTGTCATATCTGCACAAAATTCTCATGTTTCATTCCCAAATGATGTATGTGTAGAAGAGGCAGAGAGCGAGAAGGAAAGGTTAACAGTCAGTGAATGCTGATGAGGAGTACACAGATTTCTATTTTGCTATTTTATTATCCTTGCAACTGTTTAAAATAAAAATGGGGAAAAATAAAAGGCAAAAATATTTTTATCGATTCCATTATGTGCTTTTTTTTTTTAACAATATGTGTATTCTGGTGATTGCAAAAAAAATAAATAAATTATAAATTTCCATTGTTTCTATAGATTTTTCCTTTTGTAAGCTACTTCCCAAGTTAAATTTCTTTTATATTCATATGAAACATCTATTAAAGAACAGAATAAAATAATCATTATTGATTAAGGATCTGCTGCTTTCATGGCTTGTAACATAAATTAATTCATTTATTCCCTTTCAACTTTAAGAAATTGATGAAATTGTTATGCTATTACTTTTTATAATATAAGGAAGTAAAAACAAAGTGACTGAGTCACTAAACTCACAATGTTGGCCTGAAATCAAAGTCAGTTCAATTAAATCCCCAAAGCATAGAATCTTAGCCTTGTTTCAAATATAAACAAATTAGCACTTGCCAGAACTTAATGTTCCTAGCTGATTAGTGATCAGATGGGAGAAGAATGTCAATCACTTGAGTCTTTATCACTTAATTCTGTTGGCAGTGATATTTTTGAGAATGGGTCCAAAAGTAATTATTTTCAAACAGTTAGCCTAGCTGTATTTTTATAAAGATTATCTCTTTTTTTTGCAAATGGGTGGGAGAATAATCAGATAACTTTATAACATTTTCTGTAGTATTCTCAAAAGTGCCTACACAGTCTGCTAAAACATTATTCAGCTAGGAGTATTGGCATAAATATCTTCACATGATAGCTCTGGCCATGTCTAAAACAAGAGAAGCAATGACGGAAATACCCCATTCATGATGACCAGTCAATGGTAAGTGTGCGGATTTCCACATTGTTGTTCAGCCAGATAGAATATTATGAAATATGAAAGCAGCTGGATAATAGGGTTACAGGAGATGGTAACTGTCAATTCATGAGTTGCTTATAATACGAATCTCAGTCACCACATAAGTCAACTATGAAGACAGAAAACTATGACACTACAGAACATTAGATTTATCCTCAATAACTCTACTTTGATAAATCTCAGAAATCCTTAGGTTCTTTAACATCAAATACACATGAAGAAAACACCTTGCAAGATTTGGAATGAATGTTATGTAAGTCTCATTTTAGTTTTTGTTTGTTTGTTTGTTTTTCATCACCAGGATTGGTTTATGCTCAGTAGTATTTGCATTCATTGATACTTTTTTCATGATTTAACAATAAACATTAGATTAAACCAATCGTAGCCTTAATTTGAACTGGTGAATTTAAATTGAAGGAATATTTGCACATTTCTCCTTTGGGCTCAAGGTTTCCTGTACATTGTTTTTCATAATATAGGCATTTTATTTTTCTTACATACAATATACTACTTGATTATTATCTGAAAATTATATCAAATAATAAATAACAAAAACAGCACATCATTTCAATGCCATTCAGTTTTTTATTTGACCTTTCAAGGCCATTCATTCACTTTTTATTTCTGTTTCTCCTGTTAAATTTTCACACACTCACAGAAAGACCTCTTTAAGAAATTTCAAAAAATAAGTAGTTGAAAAAACAGCTCCTTGAAAATACTAAGGCACTTCTTTGAAGATACAAGTATTTATGAGAGCCTAGTAAGATACATTTATGCAAGTTTATTATGTAAATTGCAAACTCAGCTTGCTCTACGAAGATCTAGGCATTTCCTAAATCAAGCAGAACCAAGTGTAGAGAAAAAGGCAGTATAATAATGATCTGCTTTCTAGTCCTTCCTTTTTAGGCCCTCTGGTGAGGCTTCTCTCCTTGATTTGCAAGTGCTACCTTCTTCCTGGATCTCATACAACCTTTCCTCTGTGCATGCACAGAAACAAATTTATCTGCTGTCTCTTTCTCTTCTTATAAAAACACCAATTTTTGTCATATGAGAACTCTACTCTCATGACCTCATTTAACTTTAATTACCTTCTTAAAGGTCTTACTTGCAAATACAGTCATATTGAAGGTTAAGTCTTCAACATAAGAATTTTGAGGAGAAAAAATTTAGTATGGAGCAAGTGGTTAAATCAAGAAGCTATTATAATATATGATTAACCATTATGTTATGATTTCAAATGATTTTTAAATTTATTGTAATTAAAATAATTTTGAATTTAGATACATTGTCTGCTTTTCACATAGGTCTTAGTATTTACATATGATACACTCTAAGATCCTTGAGGCATATTGTATAATTCATTACTGGAAATAATGAATTGATTTACATTCTCACTAGTGGGCCTTAAGGGTGTCCAAGAAAACGAAAATAATAAGTTCAAGAATAAGCTAGGGAAGTGGGTTATATTTCTACCTCTCTCTTCCAAATCCATATCTGGACATGCCAGGAAAGCAAGTGGGAGGTAACTGAATCCAAGAATATGTCAAGTTTATAAAACATCAAGTAGTTTAAGAAACGTAAATAATTTTTTAAAACTATGATAATTAGATTAAATAATGTCATTTGTATTAGTTGGAGTACATGCTAAGTTGTTACAGTAAAGAAATGCAATGTAGTGATTTAAATAAGAAGTTTATTTCTCTCTTACATAAGATTACAGAATTCGGAGGGCAGTTCAGCCCTTAGAAGCTCTTCCCCACATGAGTAGCTGCAGACTCAGATGATCAGGGTAAATGTCCTTTAGTCTGTAGTTTTACGTTAGTATCTGTCAATGAGAGACAGTCGAGTGACATTAGAAGGTGGAATAAAGACAGATCATTAATTTCTTGAGGTTATTTCAAACAAGATGTGTGAATGTGATGTTCAAAGTAGCTTCCAGTTATATTTCTAGAACATCTACAGATTGAATGGTGCTGTGTATCTGATGTCAAAATTGTGACAATCTGTGGGAATTTTCCAGAGTTTTTTGAGATTTGCTGTGCCTTCAGACAGAGTCCTGGAAAACAAACTGCAACATTCTTTGGCCTTTAGTTATCCAATCATAGTAAGCTTCTGATTCTTTACACTAAAATTCTTTATAAACATCTTTGTAACCTAACTTTAACCAACTTAGCATTATGTATCTGAAGTAGTTTCATAAAACAGCTCATTTTCCCAAACCTATCACTGGTTCTCTGTTCTAATCAAGTTTGAATGCAGCAATACATTCATTACAAATACAAATTTAGGCCCTGGTGTTTTATTGAATTCACTGAAAAAAAAATATTTTCTTCAATTATTAAGTGCCTGGAGTGAAGCATCTATAGAAGACAAAGTGATTGGAGAACTCCTAGCTTTTCAGTTAAATAACGAGGAGAATAAATAATACAGGTATACAAGACCTGTGGGATTGAGATTTGTACCACCTAAACTCTGAATAATTTGCATTAAAAATTATGAGTTTAGAGTTTGGTATTTCCAAATTAAATAATGAGTGGAAAACTGAAGAGCTTTTTTGATTACCCTGAAAAATTAATTTCTTAAGGCAAAAAGGCTAAATTTATTGGTCATTGAACAAGTTTGATTTTAGAGAAGGCTAAATTTCATTATGTACATTTAATTCACAGCCTCATCAGGTCATGTAAATTGAAGTCACAATGTTGAGTAAGAGAGACTAAGACCTTGAATTACAAAGTAGACTTTCGGGTGGATTCTAATGAATAAAAAGACCTTGAACTTCCCTCTGAGCTTCCCTTGCCAACAGATATAGCCATTCCTCCTGATTTAGAGGATTAGCTAAATCTTGCCTGCCACCCCTGCAATGATTTCACCTAATAGAGTAGCCTTTTAGGTAGATGCCAATTTTCATTTCCAACGACCATAATGTTTTTCTTGCTTTTGGACTCATATTTAGACTCAAATCCCAGCATACGGCAAAAGGATAACTGCAAAGACTAAACTGACAGGGTGCTCGTGTACACTGAAGAATGGTATAATGTTGTTGGCTATTTTGGCAAAAACCTGATGAATGGGTGAGAATAATTTCAAGAGTGTTATACCAGGGATGAAAAAAATTATTGTTGGATATGGCTGATGTAACTGATATTAATACAATTACCAAAAATGCTGAACAATAAATTTGAGCCATTAACAATACAGAATCTTCTGTCTTGAGCATATGAAAGTGACTCTAACATATTACACATTTGTTTGAATGAAACCTGGGATCAAAAGTGACCTATATCAAATAAAGCTGAGGTTTTGTCATATCCTTATTATACTCTAAAGGAAGGACTCTAAAGGCTTTAAATAGTAAGATGGTACGAGTAAATTTGTTATATATATCCTGCTTCATATCCCTTAACAATCTCTCCTGCTACTATCCAGAGGACTTTTCCCCACTGATACCTTGAGTAAAAACATTTGTGTAGGAAGTATCAACATTTTTGAAAACCTCTATATTGGCTGTTATCTGCAAGACAAAGATAAAGTTAAATATATTGATATTGCAATGAGCTCTTGGGCTTTAGTGAGATGATAGGATTCTAGGGTTGCAGACTTCATTTAACCATGAGAAATCAGGTCAGCATAGTCATCAAAATGAGCAGCAGGGCTGGAAATAATCAGAATATTTTGACATAGCCATCTTTGAAATAAATGAACATTTTAATAAAATCAAATGTGGAAATTCCATGACTTACATAATTTCCAGACTTGAGCTGTTAATTCACAAACCTAGATTTTGGACTTTGACTCACTTAGATCATTTGTTGCATTCTGAGTATGTCACTTCTACCTTTGCATCAAGTGTTTTTCTCCAATTGACATCTTTTCGGACAACAGGATTGGCTGTTAGAAAATCTAGAGTCAACAGCCCATCAAGGAAGTTTCATATATCACATCCTCTAATATCTTATTCGTTTAAAATTTCTACCGTGGCAATACATAACTGCAAAAGAGGTTGAGAATGTAAGCTGTAGTTGACAATAGTTGAGAAACTATATGTATTTTTAATATGTATTTTTAAAATTCCAAGAATTCTATTACTAATCTAAAGATTATATTTACCACATCTGTGAAAGTGCTGATTTTTTCTTCATTGGGACTGAAATTAATATAGTTTAACTTTTTTATTCTACTAGTACCACAAAGGAAGAATAATTACTATTTCTTCCTTTGTAATAATTGTAATGATTAATTGTATACATATAGATCAAAGTAGCTATTGCTAAGATAGATTGTATAAACTGACTTAATAAACCAGAATCCAGAATGCACACCTATGTAAAAAGAGGTAGGGACTTAAAGAAAGGGGAAGGAAAGTAGCATTATTAAAAAGAAAAAAGAAAAAAGAAATAAAAGTAAAGCAAAAAGTGGCATTACTTTGGAAGGCTGAGTTTCGCAGATCTCTTAAGCCCAGGAATTTGAGGCCAGCCTAGGCAACATGGCAAAGCCCTAGCACAACAAAAAAACCCAAAAAACAAAAAACTAGCCATAGTGGTGCATGCCTGTGTGCCCTGCTACTCAGGATGCTAAAGCGGGGTGATCATCACTAGAGCCCGGGAAATTGAGACTGTAGTGTGTTGTGATGGCACAACTGCTCTCCAAATGGGGTGAGAGAGCAAGATCTTGTTTCATTTAAAAAAAAAAATAGCATTACCTGCTATTATCAGTATCGTCCATCATTAATTTATGGGTGTAGTTACTTAAATTCTCCTTACATTTAGAACTATTTAGAATAATTGTTTATATTTAGAACAATCTTTTTAAGGTAAAGAGAATAAAATTATGTTTATTAAAATTGAAACTGTTAGCAGGACCTTGACATTTATAGCAGTATTTCCCCAATGTAGTTTTGTGTTCCTCAACTCTTCACTCATACCCCACTTCCCTAGATCACAAAAAGAGGGCTTGATACCTTCAATTCAATAAACAATATGGGCTGGATGCGGTGGCTCACACCTGTAATCCCAGCACTTTGGGAGGCCTAGGTGGTTGGATCATGAGGTCAGGATTCAAGACCAGTCTGACCAACATGGTGAAACCCTGTCCCTACTAAAAATACCAAAATTAGCCCAGTTTAGTTGCAGGCGCCTATAATCCCAGGCACTTAGGAGGCTGAGGCAGGAGAATCGCTTTTACCCACGATGCAGAGGTTGCAATGAGCCGAGATAGCGCCACTGCACTCTAGCCTGTGTGACAGAACAAGAGTCTGTCTCAATGAACAAACAAACAAACAACATGGCATATGCACTAGCCAACAGATATTTATGTAAGTGCTCTATGGAAGGTATTGCTCTAGGTACCTGAGAAGGTGGCATAAAACAAATTGCAAGAAAATATTTGGGGTAAAGAAAATGAAATCTTTACTGGGTAGTATGTAAACAATAAAGTATGTATGAAAGCATATTTAATTGTTATGTTATGTTCCCTTCTTTATTCAGCTTCATTCATTTAATAATTGTTAAGCTGATGTGCTGCCTTAATCTTAGAAAGTTTTCAGGCAAAAATGGGAGCCATTTTGTTGTTAGTTTTAAAGTTTATTTATTTTATTGTTAATATATTTTGGTAGCCATTTGCAATACCATGGAGTAGTATTGAATAAATCATGGTGACTACTGTGAAACAATTCTGGAAACACGCTGTCCTTCTGGGAAAATGGTGTGGTTTCGCTGTGCTTTGGTGACAAGTGACAAAGAACAAACAAATCAGAAACAAATCAGTCACCAGCAACATTTTTTCCCTTGACTGAGCTTCTGTCAATGTCACAAAAATTGCAGAACATTGGAGACTTGGACACATAAAGCTTTAAGCACTCATTTTCTCTTTTGTGATTTTCTTCTACCTCATTTTGTTGTGTTTTAAATGGAATTTGTTTCAGTTTCCAGCTGCTGGGTATTCCACAGCAGTGAAATTCTGATACAATGCTTTCAAAAGACTTAAACAGTTTCAGTGATTATTTAGGCTTAGCAGTTTGTGGGATAATAAGTTGGAGTTTATCACTGCTAGCATTTTAAATGAGTGAACTTCATTTAGGAGTGAAGAGGTCAGTAATTCAGAATGTTCTATTTCAGTTGGAGAAGAAAAGTAGATAGCAAAGAGAGTCCCAGTAGACCCTATGATCAAGCAGAAAGCAAAGGATGGAAATTAGGGAGGCTGCAAATCTAAGAAGCAGTAGCATTTCCAAGAAGAGAGAAATAAAATAGAAATAAAGGTTGGTAAGGATCTAGTTTAAAAGTACCCAGGAGAAATCATCCTGGAGTTCTGAGTGATGATCCTTTCACGAACAGCAGGAGGTTGAGTAATACACTTTCATTTGCTATTGTGACTGTAGTTACTAACCTACCTGCATTTTGCATTCTAATAAAAGAAAAGATGTTTACATTATTTCTGTTAATTTTATTCTAAAAATTCCAAGGAAATCAAAAGAATTGCATACCAGTGGTTTTTTTCTGTAAATTGCCAGGATGAATGTATTCAATTTTGAGTGCATAAATTAAGGTCTGCTAATTTGATTAGTTTTGTTTTAGCAAGGCAAATTGGTACAATCCTTAACCAGGAAATGGTAGTTCACTAATACCAACTGATGTTAATTTCCACATATCTTGATTCTCCATATAAAGGTGCATTGAATATAAACAAAGAGTTTATCACTTAGGAATCAGTAAAAGTGCTGTCCTAAGGATGCACTGAACCCCTGTAAGCAAGAGAGACATGGAAAGAGGGAAAGAAACAGAGAGGGAGAGAGGGATGCAACATTATGAACCAAAGAAACATTACCTAGTACACTATATTTTATGTTTTAAATTATTTCGCTTAGGTAGTTTTTTACTTTTTGTTCAAAAAATTACATATTGTCCCTTTACTCCTTTTGTCCCCCTAAATTCTATCCAACAAGACTAGGTAAATTTTAGCATTCGTTTAGCACTTGATCACACATATATATTCGGGAGGAACATTAATTGAACTAGCTACAATAGGTAGCTAGTCAAGCATGAGCACTACAGGAGAGGGTTCCTGAGGGTCAGGCAACCATTAGGTGATGGTCAGGTGGTTATTAGCTGTCTCTCTAAAATACTAATTGGTTGCAGCCAGTGCCAGGGAAAGACATTCTCCCAATAGACAGAAAAACTCTGAAACTGGTGATCTGAAGCTTCCCGATAAGATCTGTTTTGCCAGTGGGATCAAGCATGCTAATTAAGAGACAAAATGCTGTTTATCTGGTCTATAATTTTCTACCAACATTTGACTCATAAGGGAAGAATGCCTCAAGTGATCATGCATATAACTCCAGTAAACACACTGCACACGTTTCCTTCCCAAATGCTTGCAGACCACTGCATATGTGAAGAGCCTACCCCAAGGGAAGAATCAGGGAGAGGAGAAGAAATGCAAGGCCCCAGAAGTATGCCAACAAATAAAACCCAAGTCAAAGGTCAAACAGGACATTTGATATCTTAAGTCACCCGCTTAGCCCACTTCCAAGTGTATTTTACTTCCTTTCATACATGATCTAAAGCTTTCTAACAAATTTTGTTACTGCTTTAAAACTTGTCTTGACCTCTCTTTCTGTCTTATGCCCCTCAGTCAAATTCTTTCTTCTGAGGAGGCAAGAATTGAGGTTGCTGCAGGCATGTATTCATTTGCCACTGGTAACCTACTTTGGTGCTTTGTCACTTGAATATGTTCCACTGCTAACAGACTCATCATTACATTTAAATAATGTGTGTATATGACTTCTACTGTGTTGTTTTTGAAAATTGCACTTAGATGTATAAGCGTCATGGGTATGGCCCACTTTTACACAGCTCCTGTTTGTTCATTCAAAATATCTGCTAATTCTGTAATAAACTTTCTATAAAAGAAAGTACATTTTAGTTAATCTGAGTCATTCTGAGTTTTAGAAGTCTGATCTGGAAAAATCCCCAATAATGGCTTTATTCTCCACTTGATTTTTATAGACAAAAGATTAGCAGTAAATAGTTTTAGCTGAAGAATTACTGGGGAGTCCAGTGAAGGCATTAGAAGTTTCTAAGTAAGAGAGAATACAGAGAGATAACTTCATGACTTAAGCTATAATATACATTTGATGCCAATTTTCTGAGATTTGGGGGATTTGAGAATCAATGAATCCCCATTAACATCTGAAAAGGCAGTTGATTCAGTCAGTGGAAAATTGAAAGTGTAGTTGTCTTTATCTGAACATTTTATACTGAACACATCAAATATTTAAAGTACAAAAACTAGTTTTAATTTTCTCTTGTAATTTAAAGTCTTTCAAAAAGCAAGTGACTTTGAAAGTAATTCACTGTTGCTGACAAGGACTACTGGGTATGATTTTAAAAAGTATGAATTTGGGGTCTAGAAGATGCAAATTCATGTCACTGTCACTGATCTGTTGCTTTCTTCTTTGAGACCTTGAGGAAGCTTCTATTTTATTTTAAATACAGAAAATCAAACGCCACATGTTCTCACTTACAGGCAGGTGTTGAACAATGAGAACACATGGACACAGGGAGGGGAGCATCACACACTGGGGTCTGTGGGGGGGAACTAGGGGAGGGACAGCGGGGGGTGGGGAGTTGGGGATTGATAACATGGGGAGAAATGCCAGATACAGGTGATGAGGAGGAAGGCAGCAAACCACATTGCCATGTATGCACCTATGCAACAATCTTGCATGTTCTTCACATGTACCCCAAAACTTAAGTGCAATATATATATATATATATATATAAACTAACATTTTGTTTCATTGATTTTTTAAATTATTTTTATTGCATTTATTTCTGCTGTGCTATCTTTATTATTTCTTTTATTCTACTAATGATCTCTTCTGGCCTACAAGGTTTCAACTGAAGAGTCTGCTGCTAGTCATATTGGAGCTCCATTGTATGTTGTTTCTTCTCTCTTGCTGTTTTAGGATACATTCTTTATCCGTGACTTTGGGAGTTTCATTATTAAATGTCTTGAAGCAGTCTTCTTTGTACTAAATCTGCTTGGTGTTCTCTAACCCAGCAGTCCTCAAACCCCTGGCATGGACCAGTACTGGTCCATGGCCAGTTAGGAATTGGGTCACACAGTAGGAGGTGGGTGGCAGTGACAGATCATTGCCACCTGAGCTTTTCCTCCTGTCAGATAAACAGTGGCTGGGAATTTTCTTTCCTAGCCTGGGAATCACCCTTCATGCCAGTGGACTTCCCTATGACCCAAAGCAAGTACAGAAATGCCATTCAAGAGTCAAGTCCTATAATCAGCAATGCCAAGAGTCTGTTTGGTGCCTATTCTCCTATGGCTATGCCAGTACCTAAGATGCAAGACAAATTTCCCTCTACTTTTCCCTCTGCTTTTCTCAAGCAGAAGTTGTTTTACTTTGTTGCCACACAGCTGGTAATGCGTTGAGTCACACCTGAAGCTCACCCAAGGCCCTCAGTGTAGTACCGGGATGTCAGTGCTGGTTATTCAGGAATCAAGGGCTCTTCAGTTAGCAGGTTATAAATGCTGCAAGAACTGAGTTCTTTTCTTCAAAGTAGCAGCATCCTTTCTGGCCCAGGATGTGCCTAGATGTGTCATCTTAGAGGTATTGCCTGGAATCGGGGGCCTCATGATTCTGACCATTGTCCTGTCCTGCTGTGGTTGAGCTGGTATCCTAGATGTAAGACAAAGTCTTCCCCACTCTTCGCTCTCCTCGATTGGAATAAAAAGGTGTCTTTTATAGCCACAGCTATGCAGCCTGAGATTAGAGGAGAGGTGATGCCGTTACTCCCTTGGCTGCCCTAGCTGGAGTCTCAGTATAGCATGTGCCCCCCTCAGTCCACTGTCTTTGGGCCTAGTTCAGCACTAAGACCCTCTTAAGAGTTGCAGTTCTTATGATCTAGACTCTTATCAAGTTTACTTGAAGGCAGAAAATGCTGTACCCCTCAGTGGTGAGGTTTGCTGGCACTCAAGTTCAGTCCACTGGAATCAGCTATGCCCCTCTGGCTAGAGGTGGTTTAAATGCTCCCTCTGTGAGTAGGCATCAGCTGAGTGTGGTCTGTTTTTTCTTCCTGCTCTAACAGGACAGCACTGAGTTCAATGCCTTGCAGTTGCTGTGATCTCCCTCTTCCAGTGCCCAGAGAAGCTCTCCTTAGCATGCTGCGGCTGCCAAGGGTGGAGAAGGGGTGGTGTCTATGATTCAGGGCTGTTTTCTTCTCTTCAGTCTCTCTTTTAGTGATATAAAATTAAAACCAAGTACTGAATGCTCACCTGATTTTTGGTATTTATGAAGGTTTTGTTTTGTTTTATGTGTAGTAGTTGTTAAATTGGTTTCCTTGCAGTCGGGGTGATTGGTGGAGTTTTCTTTTCTGCCATCTTGTTCTGCCTCTATCAGGTTGCTCGTTTAACCAGCCATTCATCTGTAAATTCAATATAGCAAAAAAAACAACAACTAAATTTTGGATGGATTTAATATTTGAAATAATCAAACTGAGTACAGTATTAGGGTTTTCCAGAGAAACAAAACCAAAAAGATGTGCATATATAAAGGAATTGGCTCACACAATTATAGAAGCCAGTGAGTACAAAATCTGTGGTGTGGGCCAGAAACCTGGAAATCCAGGCCAGCCAATGACACAGATAAAGTTCAAAGGCAGTTAGCTGGAGAATTTCCTCTTGTTTGGAGAGCCTATTTTTTTTTTCTTTTTCTCTATTTGGATCTTCAATTAATTAGATGAGGCCCGCTTACCTTATGGAGGGCAATCTTTTTGCTCAAAGTTAATGGATTTAAATGTTTATTTCATCCAAAAAGAACCCCCTAAATTGACACATAAAATTAATCATAATAAATACACAACACCAAATATTCGAGAATAGTAAGGAAGATTAAGCATTGAGTTTCCGAGACAAATGTAGAAGTGTTGCCAACTAAGAAAGCCCCTGTGTGTTTTCTTTCTGCCTAGGAATGAATGTACTTGGCAGTGAGTTAGGTATTTTTTCTTGAACTGTATACAGTTTACTAAACCTATATTTTTGATTGCTTATTTAAAGATGTGAGATGGGGGATTGAAATGGTTATCAATGAGGCATTAAATTATTAAGATACATCTGTTCCTTCTGATTCTGACTCTCCCCTTAAAGGATGTTACTGAAAAGCAAGGAGTTAATTTTAATTGAATTGGTTACCCTTGAGATAAATGATATTTTTTAAAGTTTAATTTTTGTGGTTACAATAGTTTTATTTCTGAAGATAAAATTTGGTAGATGCAAGAAATAATATTTTATGGACAGATTTTACTGAAAAATATAATGTTTTCTCCAGTTTATTTGCTTTTCCCCCTAAATTTGCATGTTTAAATGGGCATTTCAACATTCTACTCATCAATAAAACATCATAAATATGATTTAAAATTTATATACTTCATTAATATGTTTATAAAACATGTTTTTTTCCTGTAAGAAGATTAAATTTAGGAATACACACTAAATTCACTTTATTCATTAATTGACAGAAAGAAGTATGCAAATGAAAATGACAAATTAGAATACTTTTATTTTTTATAATGCTCATTAAACATATTATGAATGTTTTCAATTCAGGTATCTGGTGAATATAATTCATACTATGTTACAAAATATTACTCCTACTGACCTTGTCATTCTTCATACTTTCTATACAATTTTATAAAAGATAATTCATCCTTGCCTGAGAAAATAGTTCTTTCAAGGTTGCCCCAGGGTAAGAATTATATTAGGAATTAGGAATAAAGTGCTCCTTGTAAAGAGAAACGAGTAATTCACCTTTTTAAAAAAAAAATGTAGAATTTTGACTTTCATAAAATTATTGAATTTAGATTTCTCTTTATGTAATAGACTAGGTGGCTGGTATCAAATACTACCATTTCTTCCCTTATAAATATTCAAGAAACAGAGCATTACTTTTATTCAGAGAAGTAAAAATTATGGAAATGGGAATCTTGTCTGGTCACCTCCCCTTAATCTTTTCTTTGGTGAACCTGACCTCAGCATTCCTCTATAAGCAAACTACAGTGCCAGTTCTCTTCTGACACCTCATAGAGTGAAAAATAATTGATGGACATTTGCTGGAAGTTTGAAGTTAGTGGAAAGCAAATAAGTAGCAAACAAACACAAACAAAAAGCAAAGAAAAACCATCAGGCAAGAGGTGTGATTTAATGTTTCAATTTATTTATTTTTCTCATTTGCCAATTCATGACAGGCTTTCATTATCAGTGTCCTCTAACTCCCAAATTTGCCTATTCTTTCTACGATGTCCCACTATTTCTTACTTTCTTCTCTCTTGTAGAACTTGAGAAAACTGTTTTTGTAATGTATCCTTTTCCTCTCACTTTCATGTAAGGTTTTCTCTGTAGTCTTCGTGTTAATTATTCTATGCGAAAGCCTCTTAACAGTGAGAATTTGAAAGTGGTTTCTTCCCTGTCTCTGTTGTGATTAGAAAACAATTCAACCAATTTGTAGAACCTCCTACCATCACGAAATCTATTTGCGCTACTAGATAAGGGTTTCAATTTTCTTTTGCTATCCTTTAATTATTTCACTTCAGATAGATTTTCTATTTTCATTTTTCTCACAATATGTTTAAGCATTAAAATAGAAAATAAAATATATTTATCCTGCTGCATGAGCTCAATTATATTCCTTTGACATTAATTACATTTTATGTGTCAACAAATACATACTGTGCACAGAGAATGCTTCTATGAGCTGTCTTTCATAGAGGGCAATTACAAAATAATGAAATTTAAATGAAACATAGTCAATTTGAGTATATAATATATGAAGAAAAACAGAAGGGAGACTAATTTGTCTCTTTATTGACTACCTCCTGTGGAGATAGATGGATGTTTGTACTAGCTTTTCAGGTACTACTATTCCCGGTGGTAGAGGTGATGCAGGCATACTCATCACTAATTACCAAATAAATTAAATTAAGCAAATATTTACTGAGTGCTGTACCTGTGAGAGAAGAAAAATAATAGCTAAGAAAGGATATGTTTACTTAGAAGATACTTGCTTCATACTTGATTTGACTAGGTCAAATTTCACTATGGGTGTCATAAAAGCACGCCAGTGAGGAGTCTATGAATTATAAGATTCAGCATTTAAATATATGAATTCTCCCTCAAACTGGTCTTCATATTTACTTCAATCCTTGTGACAGGGATAAAATACGCTGTTCTGGCATATTGACTGTTTAAAGACATTTTAAAAAGAGCCGATGAGAAAAGATCATTTTGAGCTTCATGCTGTTTCTTAAGAGCAGGGGATGAAATTCCTGTTAGAAACATTCTCTACCTGTACCAGAACAAAAGACAACATTCTTATTCTCAACGGAAAGCAGCTGCTGAGATCCAAAGAACATGTTATAGATCTTGTTAAAATGACTGTTAAGTAAGCCTCCACACATAATTAAGCCAGTTTCACATTTTACTGTGTTTTTTTTTTTCCCAATCCACTATGTAAGTAACTGACTCAAACTGCTTCTTTAAGGTCTTTATTTCTTTATAAGGGTTCCTGTGCCATGTCAAATATGTTATACTTTTCTCCTTTTAATCTATGTTTTGTTAATTCAATTCTTGGACACAGCTAGGATCCTAGGAGAATAGACATGAGATTTTTCCACCCCTACAATACCCAGGGAAAAATATTTAAATGTAAAGATAAAGTCACTTTCAGAGAAACTTGAATTGAGAAATTTGTTGCCAGAAACCTTGATTAAAATAAGTAAGTGAGTTCTTCTGGAAGAAAGACAAGAATATCAGACAGACACTTTGAAATGCACAGGAAAAGAAAAAAAAAAAAAACACTGGAAATTATATAAGATATCTTAAATTGAACCATATTAAATCAACATACATAGGAAAAAATAGTAGAATATTGGTAATTATATAAAATTCAACATAATAAATTAATGTGAACTATGACAACAAATAATCATAATGATATCTGAAGTTTAAAATATACATTAAACTAAATGCATGTCATCAATAACACAAACAATGGAAGGGAGAAAATTGACTTAAAAGTGTTAGGCTGGGTGCAGTGGCTCACGCCTGTAATCCCAGCACTTTGGGAGGATGAGGAAGGCAGATCACGAGATCAAGAGATTGAGAGGACCCTGGCCAACATGGGGAAACCCCGTAGCTACTAACAATACAAAAATTAGCTGGGCATGGTGGCTCATGCCTATAATCCCAGCTACTTGGGAGGCTGAAGCAGGAGAATCTCTTGAACTTGAGAGGTGGAGGTTGCTGTGAGTCAAGATCGCACCACTGCACCCTAGCCTGGGTGACAGAGTGACACTCCGTCTCAAAACAAACAAAAGCATTTTAAAGTTGATGCAATCTCAGCAAAATGACAGAATCAGAAACTTTACATTACCAAATTTATTTAGTATTTTAGGCTGAAAGCATGAAGTATATACATGATATTTAGGATAATAACTAATAATAATTATTATATTAATATCAACGTAGCAGAATAAAAATAGAATAAAATGAGTAATCAAAAGGAGGCCAAAGAAGAACAATGAAATGTACAAATGCAAATATTTATTTAATAGTTACTTTTAACAATGAGTAGTAGCTTAATGATACTCTAAGTTTGTTTTTATATGGAGATAGGAAGAAAAGCTAATGCTCATCATTAGGATAATATCAAACCACTTTCAGTTGCTGATAATTCTAAATACAGATATTAAGAGTAAAGAAGAAAAGGAGAAATTTTACTATCCTTGGGGCACAATTCTGAAAAATGAGGCCATGTGTTACATATGTGTTCCAAGTTTCAAAATGATTCATAGACTAGATTAAACTGACATAATAAAAATAGATGTAGGAAATGCTGAAAGTTAGCAACTAAGGCAAAAATTTCAGGATTGTGATTTCCACACCCGAAAAAAAAAAAAATTCATGACAACATGATAAAGACAGGGGAAGCACACAAAAAATTATATAACTGTAAAACATTCATATGGCTGTTAAACAAAAATAATATCCAACAAAAATAATATCCACCATGAGATAAGGAGCATGAATTAGAAGATAAATCAATGTCCTTCTTTCTTCATTGAGAGATTTTGATTTGAAAATGTAACCAGGACTACAGCGTGATGAGTTAATTGGTTGAATTAAATTCTAGTAAAATCTCATTGACTCTATACACACCCTAGAAATCAAACATGGAGTAGCAATAGATTTTAGCTTATGATATTGGGTGGAAAGAATCTCCAACCAAAATTCTGCCTGCCACATTCCTGGATTAAGTTGCCTTGTCTTAAAAAGTGAATTGAGATAGGGTCAAACAAATAGATTCTACATTTTCTGTAGGATTAAATGTAAAATATTCTAAAAAACTTATAATGATTTGTGGTAGAGTTTGCCGTACTGACTTCTTAATGCAACAACCAGACTACATTTCTTAGTTTCCTTGAGTCTAAATGACAATGTGAGTAGTTCTCACCAATGCAATGTGACTGGAAGTGTCATTTCTAGATTGAAGTACTAAAAACTGGAAATATGTTCTCTAATTTTTTAAATAAAACATTTTTAATCCATTAATTAAATTGAGAGAACTCCTGATGAGAGTTGCCAAAATAAAAAAGGTTGGTTTCATAGCCACATCTTAAATTCTTATCATTCAGATGAGCTACAAATCCAGAAATACTTGTGTGAGTAGTTGCATGGGGAGAAAATACATTACATTTTTAAAAGCCATGACAGTGAGATTTTAAGTTTTATCTGCTATACCATTTAATATTACTTTTCCTCATTAATAAGAAACAAAATTTTCTTTTTATCTAATTTATCTGCATAAATAATATGTACATTACTTAATTCCTTTTCAAAACATTTGTAGATTTTTCTTTCACTACTTTGCAGAAGGACACAAGTAAAATAAAAATCCTCTTGAGTATTCAATGATGTGAAAACCAATATAGGTATATTGGTTGATAAATAGTGAATAGCCGACTCTCAGCTCTCAGTGAATTCATAGGCTAGTAAAAGTGAAGATGAAATAGATAGTTAACCCTAATGAAAAGAAGAACAAAACGTTAGCTGTTACTGAGATTCAGTTAATGTAAATAGGGAACAGATTTCTAAATGGAATTGTTGAATATTGGGATGTCAGGTAAGGGTTTATGGAGTTTGAAAAATGCTTATTTTAAATATTTAGATGTATTTGTAAATCTACAAAATTTGTCCCAACATAGACAACTATTATTTCTTGACTGAATTAGAATTTTAGCATTAGTTTGCATAGACGGCATAAATATCAATTGTTTATGTCAATATAGGTTGGCTAATATTTATTTTGTGTTCTTTTATAAAAAGAAAAAATTACATTTATTTTTGAATTTTAAGTAAATTATTTTTATATTTTTATTTATATTTTAAGAGAAAAGTTATGGCAAGCCAAATTATGTTACATGTGAGCAATGAGAACTTACCAAGCAATGAGAACTTACCAAAAAGAGACAGCAAAACTTAGTCAAACCATGACAAAGCGTGTGTACATTTTGGTTTGGTGTATTGATTTTTGCCAATGTAAATGTAATTTACAAAATTACTAGTAGAAATTTGGGAAAACCATACGGTTAGGTACAATACAATGCAATAGACTCCCACACAAAGTCTGCTAAGCAATTATTTTTGTTG
Organism: Cacajao melanocephalus; assembly: GCA_963573385.1. Taxonomy (NCBI): domain Eukaryota; kingdom Metazoa; phylum Chordata; class Mammalia; order Primates; family Pitheciidae; genus Cacajao; species Cacajao melanocephalus. The sequence continues at coordinate 3,025 of CAUYLG010007118.1, read as the reverse complement.
GCAATAAAGGTCTTTAAAATCAGTTAACTTATTATCTTTGACTAGTAATGCTAATATAAAATCTAGTGTCTGGCAATTTTTTTCCTCCAAATTTTCAAGTTTTGATTTTAAAATAAATTCAGTTAAAGTACTGATTAATTTTTTACATAATTGGTTACATTTTTAGTGTTTTTAGTTTGTAGAAGATACACATTTAGAAATATTTTTCCTGCATCATTTAAATTTGCAAACAAACTTTACATATTATTAACTCAAATATTTCTAGTTAACAAAATCTTGGTTTTAGGAATAAGTCTCATAAGCACACTGCTTTTAGAAATTAGTTGAGTGACAATTTTTCAATTAAGCTTTAAAAATTGGAAACAATTTTAATAAGAGTTTAAGTTCTGTCATTGCTTACAATGACTGTAAAATTATGATGCCATTATTGGAATACAACTTTAACAAAAGAAAACCATTAAGCCTTAACAAATAGAATTGTATTTGTTTGAATTAATTTTATGTTTCGAATTTTATTTGCTATCATAACATAATGCATTTTATATAACATAAAATATATATATATTTAAAAATTCATTGTTAAATTAAAAATTTATATCTTAAGATTGTCCTAAAATAGTTTAAAAATTAGCTGAAAGTTATATTTAGATCTAGAAAATAATGTGCAAGTTAACGTTGTTTCAAAAACATAAATTTAAATTTAAAAAGACATAGATGCCACTCTGTTAGCTAGTCATTTGCTGAATAAAAAGTTGCTATTTGTTTGTATTGTTCTTTATTCTTTTTAAGTTTTTGTTTCCATGAGCTGGGAGGGACTCAACATTAGTGTACCATAATACAGAATAACAATAAACATGTGATTAGTTTTAGAATTGTCCAAATTAAATATATTCCTGTAAAATGAGATTTCTCCATTTTGTAAACATTTTGCAAACCAGAAAACATCTAAAATAACATTTTTGGTTATTTTCCTGAAATATGTTAATGAAAAAAAGCATTCAAATTTATGATATAACTTTAAATTTGCCACATTTTTATTCTCTTCAATATGTCTTATATAAATGAAGGCTAGGTATATAAAAGTGTTTTAAATACAATTATATTTTTTTACAAGTTTACTGGGTTATCGGTTTTATAGCAATTTGAAAGTTAAATTAAAAATCTGTTTTCCAAGATTACTATCGCTTTACTGGTTAAGAATCACAGTATTTGGAAAAATGGAAAGTGCCATACTAAGTATTTGAGAATTTTTTTCAGAAGAAACATGAATAGACAGCAATTTGCACTGTATGTTCAGGGATGGGAAATGCAGAAATAGTCTACATGCATCTGGCCAAACTTTTTCAACTATTTTTTAACTGTCTGATTATTTACCTGTAAACTTTTCTGAAATTCGATTTCTATTATCTGTAAGGTTCCTATTATTATTTGCTTGTCTTGTGCATAAAGATTATTAATTCAGTGTTGTTTTCCTTTCCTTTAGAAGTCACTGTGCTTTTGTATGAAGTAGTGTATGAGTTTATCATTACTGGGTAATGAACTCACTGACTTGAAACCACACAATTTCATAGTTCCATTCTGCAGGTCACAAGTCTAGGCACAGTGTAACTTGATTCTCTGCTGAGCCTCTCAGGAGGCTGTGATTTAGCTAACGTTGGCCACACTGAGGTTTCTCATCTACAGCTTGGAGTTATCTTCCAAACCTATTCAAGTTGCTATCCAAATTCAGTTTTTTTCAGCTGTAGAAATGAGGTCCCAGTTTTCTTATTGCCTGTCAGCCGGGGATCATTCCCTGGTAAGGAATATGCCCCCCTCATATTACTCACCTCTACCTTCAAAGCCAGCAATGGAAAATCTCTCTCACTGTCAAACTCATCTCATACATAGAACCTTCCTGATTTTGATCTCTCACCAGGAAGTGTTCACAGTGTTTTAAGAGCTCTCTTGATTAAGTGAAATTCACAAAAGATAATCTTCCTATCTTAACGTCAACTGTGTCGGGACCTTGCATGCATCCACAAAATCCCAACAGAGGTGCACCTAGATTGTTGTTCAATTGAATAATAACAAAAGGTGTCTGTTTCTCAGTAGGTGGGGATCTTAGGAGATCTCAGAATTTTGGCTACCACAGTCAGTGAACAACTCAATCACAATCTCTTCTTTCTTAAAATATGCAGTCAAATTTTGGGGGAAAAATCAGTGTCCAAACAATCCTTCCTTCCTTCCTTCCTTCCTTCCTCCCTCCCTCCCTCCCTTCTTTCCTTCCTTCCTTCCCCCATTCCTTTCTTACCCCCTTCCTCCCTCCCTCCCTTCCTTCCCCCTTCCTATCTTTCCCTCCCTCCCTCCTTCCCTCCCTTCCTTCCTTCCTATCTTCCTTCCTCCCTTCCTCCCTCCCTCCCTCCCTTCCTTCTTCTCCTTCCTTCCTTCCTTTCTTTCTTTCTTTCTCTCTTTCTTTCTTTCTTTCTTTCTTTCTTTTCTCTTTCTTTCTTTTTTCTCTTTCTTTCCTTCCTTCTTTCCTCCCTCCCTTCCTTCCTCCCTTCCTTCCTCCCTTCCTAAGATTTTTCCTCCCTCTCCCCCTCCCTCCCTTCCTTTCTTTTCCTTTCCTTTCCTTCCTCCCTCCCTCCCTCTTTCTTTCTTTCTTTTTCTCTCTTTCCTTCCTTCCTTCCTTCATTCCTTCCTTCCTTCCTTCTTCCCTTCCTCCCTTCTTCCCTTCCTTCCTCCCTCCCTCCCTTCTTTCCTTCCTTCCTTCCTCCCTTCCTATCTTTTTTCCTCCCTTCCTCCCTCCCTCCCTCCCTCCTTCCCTCCTTTCCTTTCCTTTCCTTTCCTTTCCTTTCCTTTCCTTTCCTTTCCTTTCCTTTCCTTTCCTTTCCTTTCCTTTCCTTTCCTTTCCTTTCCTTTCCTTCTTTCCTTCTTTGTTTTGACAGGGTTTTACTCTGTTATTCTGTCATCCAGGCTGAAGTGCAGTGGCTTTATCATAGCTCACTGCAACCGTGACCTTATTGGCTCAATCAGTTTTCCTTCCTCA
>CAUYLG010007117.1:0-23700 GCA_963573385.1 Cacajao melanocephalus | reverse complement strand
TTGCTAGAAAGATGGTTTCCAGTTTCATCTATGCCCCTGCAAAGGACATGAACTCATCCTTTTTTATGGCTGCATAGTATTCATTCCATGGTGTATATGTACCACATTTTCTTTATCCAGTCTATCATTGATGGGCATTTGGGTTGGATTCAATTCTTTGCTGTTGTGAACAGTGCCACAATAAACATACCTGTGCATGCGTCTTTATAATAGAATGATTTATAATCCTTTGGGTATATATCCAGTAATGGGATTGCTGGGTCAAATGGCATTTCTGTTTCTAGATCCTTGAGGAATCACCACACTGTCTTCCAAAATGGTTGAACTAATTTACGCTCCCACCAAAATGTAAAATCATTCCTATTTCTTCACATCCTCTCCAGCATCTGTTGTCTCCTGCTTTTTTAATGATCGCTATTGTAACTATGTGAGACTGTATCTCAGTGGGATTTTGATTTGCATTTCTCTAATGACTAGTGGTGATAAGCCTTTTTTCATACATTTGTTGGCTGCATAAATGTCTTCTTTTGAAAAGTTTCTGTTCATATCCTTTGCCCACTTTTTGATAGGGTTGTTTTTTTCTTGTAAATTTGTTTAAGTTCTCTGCAGATTCTGGATATTAGCTCTTTGTCTGATGGATAGATTGCAAAATTTTTTTCCCTTTCTGTTGGTTGCTGGTTCACTCTACTGACAGTTTCTTTTGCTGTGCAGAAGCTCTTAAGTTTAATTAGATCCCACTTGTATATTTTGGCTTTTATTGCCATTGCTTTTGGTGTTTTAGTCGTGAAGTCCTTGCCCATGCCTGTGTCCTGAATGGTATTGCTTAGGTTTTCTTCTAGAGTTTTTATGGTGTTAGGCCTGATGTTTAAATCTTTAATCCATCTAGAGTTAATTTTTATATAAGGTGTAAGGAAGAGATCCAGTTTCAGCTTTCAGCACATGGCTAGCCAGTTTTCCCAACACCATTTATTAAATAGGGAATCCTTTCCCCATTGATTGTTTTTGTCAGGTTTGTCTAAATGCCCACCAGAAAAGTGAAGGAAGATATAAAATTGACACCCTAATGTCACGATTAAAAGAACTAAAGGAGCAAGATCAAACAAATTCAAAAGCTATCAGAAGGTAAGAATAAGATCAAAGCAGAAGTGAAGGAGATAGAGAAACAAAAAACCTTTCAAAAAATCAATAAATCCAGTAGCTGGTTTTTTGAAAAGATTGACAAAATAGATAGACCACTAGCCAGACTAATAGAAAAGAGAGAAGATTCAAATATACGGAATAAAAAATGATAAAGGGGGTATCACCACTGATCCCACAGAAATACAAACTACCATCAGAGATTACTACAAACACCTCTATGCAGAAAACCAGTAAATCTAGAAGAAATGGATAAATTCCTGGACACTTACACCTTCCCAAGCCCAAACCAGGAAAAAGTTGAATTCCTGAATAGACCAATAACAAGGTCTGAATTAATTGGGGCAGCAACTAATAGCCTACCAACCAAAAAAAGTCCAGGACCAGACGGGTTCACAGCTGAATTCTACCAGACATACAAAGAGGAGCTGGTGCCATTTCTTCTGAAACTATTCCAAACAATACAAAAAGAGGAAATCCTCCCTAACTCATTTTATGAGACCAACATCATCCTGATACCAAAACCTGGCAGAGACACAACTAAAAAAGAAAATTTCAGGCTAATATCCATGATGAACACTGATGCAAAAATCTTCAATAAAATACTGGCAAACCAAATCCAACAGCACATTAATAAGCTTATCCATCATGTTCAAGTCAGCTTCATTCCAAGGACGCAAGGCTTGTTCAACATCCACAAATCTATAAATGTAATCCACCACATAAACAGAACAAAAGACAAAAACCACATGATTATCTCAACAGATACAGAGAAGGCCTTCAACAAAATTCAACAGCCCTTTATGCTAAAAACTCTCAATAAACTAGGTATCAATGGATTGTGTCTCAAAATAGGAAGAGCTATTTATGACAAACCCACAACCAATATCATATTGAATGGGCAAAAGCTGAAAACATTCCCTCTGAAAACTGGCACAAGACAAGGATGCCCTCTCTCACCACTCCTATTCAACACAGTATTGGACGTTTTGGCCAGGGCCATCAGGCAAGAGAAAGAAATAAAGGGTATTTGAATAGGAAGAGAGGACGTCAAATTGTCCCTGTTTGCAGATGACATGATTGTATATTTAGAAAACTCCATAGTCTCAGCCCAAAATCTCTTTAAACTGATAAGCAACTTCAGCAAAGTCTCAGGATACAAAATCAAGTGCAAAAATCACAAATATTCCTGTACACCAATAATAGCCAAATCATGAGTGAACTCCCATTCACAATTGCTACAGAGAATAAAATACCTAGGAATACTACTAACAAGGGATGTGAAGGACCTCTTCAAGGAGAACTACAAACCACTGCTCAAGGAAATAAGAGAGGACACAAACAGATGGAGAAACATTCCATGCTCATGATTAGGAAGAATCAATATCATGAAAATGGCCATACTGCTCAAAGTAATTTATAGATTCAATGCTATCCCCATCAAGCTACCAATGACTTTCTTCACAGAATTGGAAAAAACCACCTTAAAATTCGTGTGGAACCGAAAAAGAGCCCGCATAGCCAAGACAATCCTAAGCAAAAACAAACAAACAAAAAAACACCAAGCTGGAGGCATCATGCTACCTGACTTCAAACTATATTACAAGGCTATTATAATCAAAACAGCACTGGTACCAAAACAGAGGAACAGAACAGAGGCCTCAGAAGAAACGCCACACAACTACAACCATCTGATCTTTAATTTCTTCTGTCATATCACACTTCAGAAAATTCCATTCCCCTCTAGTGACTTTATCCATTGGAACATCTTATTTCATTTATTTTTCTTTCCAGTTTTCATTTTAGAATCAGGAGGCACACGTGCAGGTTTGTTACAGAGGTATACTGCATGATGCTGAGGTTTGGAGTATGATTGAAGCCACACCCAGGTTGTGAGCATGGTACCCAGCAGGTAGTTTTTGAGCCCTTGCCCACCTCCCTCTCTTCTGCCTCTAGTCATCCATATAAAAAAAAATAACCTTACAAAAATATTTGTTTTCTAGCCCACCGATAATTTATTTTTATTTATGATAAGAAAATATTGAAGTATATTTTACCTAAACAGGTATAAAATATACCAACCTAATCCATTAATTATTTTCAATAGTAATTTGGAATTTCTCCTTTTAATATGTCAAATTCTTTACATGTTTAAATTTCAATCTTGAGAAATTTCTTCTGTTTCTTCTTTTCTTTCATTTTTTTTTTTTTTTTTTTTTTCCTACCAGCACACTATCCCAGTGGTCAAGGATTTGAAATTTATGTATACTTAGTAGAGATAGTCTCCCCTAATTACTCATCTTTTTCAAGTTTTTTTGCAATTCCTAAGTACTTGTTCTTCCTAATAAACCTTAGGGCAATTTGTAAAGCTTGAATACTTTTCATAAAATTATATTTAGGGTTTCATGACCCTTCTTGTTGATTTTGAGGTAAATGGTATATTATAATGTCTAGTTTTCCTACCTAGAATAAGATACCTATTGTGAATTCTTGATTGATAAATCTCAATCAAAAAGTAGGCAAAGGACATGAACAGACATTTTTCAAAACAAGACATACATGTGGTCAACAAACATTAAAAAAAGGGTCAATATTACTGATCATTAGAGAAATTCAAATCAAAACCACAGCGAGATACCATCTCACACCAGTCAGAAGGGCTACTATTAAAATGTAAAAAAATTGCAGGTGCTGGAGAGGTTGCAGAGAAAAAGGAATGCTTATACAGTGTTGATTGGGGTGTAAATTAGTTCATCCATTGTGGAAGACCATATGGTGATTCCTCAAAGACCCAGCAACCCCATTACTGGTTATACACCCAAAAGAATATAAATCATTTGTACATAAAGATACATGCATTTACATGCCCATTGCAGCACTATTCACAATTGGAAATACATGGAATCAACATAATGGCCCATCACTGGTAGATCGGATAAAGGAAATGTGGTACATACACAGCATGGAATACGATTCAGCCATTAAAAATGAGATTCAGTCATTTGCAACCACATGGATGAGACCAGAGGTCATTATGTTATGTAAAATAAGCCAGACAAAGAAAGACAAACACCATGTGTTCTCACTTATTTGTGGGATCTAAAATTCAAAACAATTGAACTTGTGGACATGGGGTATAGAAGGATGGTTACTAGGACCTGGGAAGGGTAGCAAGGAAGCGAGAGGGTGGGAAATGAGGATGGTTAATGGGTACAAAAATAATCAGAAAGAGTGTATGAGGCTTACTACTTGATAGCACAAAAGGGTGACTGTGGTAAATAATATGTTAATTGTACATTTAAAAATAACTAAAAGTATAACTGGATTATTTGTAATGCAAAGGTTAAATGCTTGAGGGGATGGATATCCCATTTTTCATGATGTGATTACTATGGATTGCATGATTGTATCCAAACATGTAATGTACCACATAAATATATATATAAATGCTATGTACCCACAAAAATTAAAAATTAAAAATTATAAAATAATGTATATTTTGCAGCTTTTGGATGCATTGTTCTCTTATGTAAATCAGTCAAATTTGTTATTGGTGTTGATTGAATCTTTTCTCTCCTTCCCTCCCCTTCCCCTTCCATCCCCCCTCCCCTCCCCATTTCCCTCTCCTTTTCCCTCTCCTTCCCTTCCCTCTCTGATCTTGCTGTATTGCCCAAGCTAAAGTCAAACTCTTAGGCTGAAATAATACTCCCACCTCAGCCTTCGAAGTAGCTGGGGCAGAGAAACATACCTCCATACCCAGCTAACTCTCTGGCATTTCTTCAAAACATTGTTCATACAGATTCTTTGTTCCTTGTTAGTTTTTACATGCTTTGAAGTACATTTTTTTCTAGCTCTTTTAGTTATTTGAAGATTTGATGTAAAACAAACCATCTTTGCTCTTTCACAAGATAAATATATATGTTATATTTAACTTCTCAGTTTGGTAATAGGTGTGAATTGTAGAGAATTACCCCAGAATATTAGTTCTCCATCTTGGAGTCATAAGTTAATCTACAATACATTTGATCGTATCAGGTAGTTCTTCAGAATTAAACATGTTTATGCACTTTTTATCACTTACCTTTAAGAGAGCACAGCACTTAGATGTGTTCTTTAAATCTTAGAAGTGATACATATTATATTTGGGGTAGATGAGTTTAATCCATTTATTAGGTAAGTTGAAAACTATCAACTTTTAGTGGAGGCTGTTACATGATAAAGACCTTTAGCTGGTTTGGATAGGTTTTTAGGACCTCTTTACCTAAGGCTCTTATGACACATGACCTCCAATATTTAACGAAACATGCAATGAGATAAAGATGCCCAGTGGAGCCAATATCAGCCAGTTACAAAAATAACAATAGAAGACCTTAATCACAGTTTCATTATCAGAAAATTAAAAATTCTTTTAATAGAGTTAATTAAGTTGATATTAGAATTAAGTTATATGATTAGGTTTTATGTCTCCACCCAAATCTCATCTTGAATTGTAATTCCCCTAATCCCCATGTGTCAAGGAAGAGACCAAATAGAGGAAATTGAATCATGGGCATGGTTTCCTCCATGCTGTTCTCATGATACTGAATTCTCACAAGATCTGATGGTTTCATAAGGGGCTCTTCCCGCTTCATTCAGCACTTCTCCTTCCTGCCACCCTTGCTTCCCCTTCACCTCACACCATGATTGTAAGTTTCCTGAGGCCTCCCTAGCCATGCAGAATTGTGAGTCAATTAAACCTCTTTCCTTTATCTCAGGCAGTACTTTATAGCAGTATGAAATGAACTCATATAGTAAACTGGTATGACAGAGAGTGGGGCGCTGCTGTGAAGATACCTAAAAATGTGCAAGTGACATTGGAACTGGGAAACAGGCAGAGGTTGGAGCAGTTTGGAGGGATCAGAAGAAGACAGGAAGATGTGGGAAAGTTTGGAACTTCCTAAAGACTTGTTGAATGGCTTTGACCAAAATGATCCTAGTGTTAGGGACAATGGAGTTCACGCTGAAGTGGTCTTAAATGGTGATGAGGAACTTGTAGAGAACTGGAATAAAGGTGACTCTTGCTATGCTTTAGCAAAGAGACTGGTGTCATTTTGTCCCTGACGTAGAGATCTGTGAAACTTTGGACTTAAGAGAGATGATTTAGAGTGTCTGGCAGATGAAATTTTTAAGCAACAAAGCATTCAAGATGTTAGTTGGGTGCTCCTAAAAGCATTCGGTTTTGTGCATTCACAAAGAGATGGTTTGAAATTGTAACTTATGTTTAGAAAGGAAGCAGAGCATAAAAGTTTGGAAAGTTTGCAGCCTGTTGATGCAATAGAAAAGAAAACCCCCTTTTCTGAGGAGAAATTCAAGCTGGCTGCAGAAATTTGCATAAGTAATGAGAAGCCAAATGTTAATCACCAAGACAATAAAGACAATATTTACAAGGGATGCCAGAGGTCTTCATGGCAGTTCCTCCTATCAAAGACGTGGAGGCCTAGCAGGAAAAAATGGTTTCATGGGCCAGGCCCAGGGCCTTGTTGCTTTGTGCAGTCTTGAGACTCAGTGCCCTGCATTCCAGCCATGGCTAAAAGGGGCCAATGTACAGCTCAGGCCATTTTTTCAGAGGGTGCAAGCTCCAAGCCTTGGTAGCTTACATGTGGTATGGGACCTGTGAGTGGACAGAAGTCAAGAGTTGAGGTTTGGGAATGTCTGCCTAGATTTCAGAGGCTGAGTGGAAACACCTGGATGTTCAGGCAGAAGTTTGCTGCACAGATAGAGCCCTCATGGAGAGCCTCTCCTAGGTCACTGTCGAAGGGAAATGTGGGTTTGGAGCCCTGATACAGAGTCCCCACTGAGGCACCACCTAGTGGAGATGTGAGAAGAGGGTCGTTGTCCTCTAGATCCCAGAATGGTAGATCCACCAACAACTTGCACCATGCACCTGGAAAACCCACAGGAACTGACTGCCAGCCCCTGAAAGCAGCTGGGAGGGGGCTGCACCCTACATAGCCACAGGGATGGAGCTGACCAAGACCATGGACACACATGTCTTGCATTAGTTTGACCTGGATGTGAGACGTGGGATCAAAGGAGATCATTTCAGAGCTTTAAGATTGGACTGTTTTATTGGATTTTGGACTTGCACTTGGCCTGTAGCCCCTTTGTTTTGGCCAGTTTCTCCCATTTATAATGGGTGTATTTACCCAATGCCTGTATCCCATTGTATCTAGGAAGTAACTAATTTGCTTTTGAGTTTACAGGCTTATAGGCAGGAGGGACTTGCCTTGTTTCAGATGAGATTTTGGACTTGGCTTTTGGGCTAATTGCTGGAATGAATTAAGACTTTCAGGGACTGTTGGGAAGGCATAACTGGTTTTAAAAAATGAAAGAGATGTGAGAGTTGGGAGGGGCCCAGGGTGAAACAATGTGATTAGGCTTTGGGTCCCTACCCAAATCTCATCTTGAATTGTAATCCCCATAATCCCCACATGTCAAGGGAGAGAAAAGGTAGAGGTAATCGAAACATGGGGGCAGTTTCCACCATGCTGTCCTCATGATAGTGAGTTCCCACGAGATCTATTGGCTTTATAAGGGGCTCTTCTCCCTTTTTTCAGCATTTCTTCTTCCTGCTACCCTGTGAGGAAGGTGCCTTACTTCTCTTTTGCCTTCTGCCATGATTGTAAATTTCCTGAGGCTTCCCAAGTCATGTTGAACTGTGATTCAATTAAACCTCTTTCCTTTATAAATTACCCAGTGGTACTGTATAGCAGTATAAAAATGGTCTGATACATTAAAGGGTTGAATTAATGGACTAATCATCATTATGGTTGCATATGATGCAGATTCAGGCTTTGATTAAAAACTTCTACTCCAACCTAAGACTGTATAACTATGATTACCTGTCTTTCTAAGTGTTAGAATCTCAACTTCAGTTCTCAGGCTCTCTGGCTCTAAGTCTCAGGCTTCTTAGGCACAGAATTTCTATCAACAATGTTAGGTCCTCCTTGCTAAGGATACGATTAAGAGAATCTGGGGCTGGTTTCCTCTTCATTGTGGCTTAAATATTACTTGCTTTACCTCTGCATTTCATAATGTGAAAATAATTTATTGTTCAATTTACTTTAGAATTTCTTTTTTCACATTACAGGATTTTCACATTACTTGGCATTCAGTTACTCTTTCTTGGCAAAAGCTAAATCTTTTTCCTTGGCAAGAATCAAGTCTTTTTCCTCTAGGGATTGTTCTCCAGAAGAAAAGTGTTTATTTGAATTTATTCCAAATATTCTAATTAACTAATCTATAAAAGCCTTATGGTCTTTTCATTAAAAATATTGATAATGTAAAAGTCATAGACTATGTCTAGACACATAAATGGAAGACTTATTTTCCTGGTAAAATAACCTGTGAGATTGGTTAAACATAAAAATTCTGCCCAAGCTACAGTATGCTTCAATTGGTATCTAGTCCTCTAGATGGGTTGTTTTATTTCATCCACCTTTGCTTGTAAAAATTTGTGGAAGATCTCGATTTCTTGGGATGAGATTTGGGAGATATAGAGATATGTCTTTAATCAGAAAAGAAGTGGTCTTAGGGATATGCTATTTGAATGACTGAAAGACTGAAGAGTTCTGCTTCTGCCTGTGAGAAAGCTTTGTCCTTGACTATTTTTGCAAAGTTAAATCCCAGCATTTTCTTGTTAGCTATAGAGCTTAATAGCTGGGCACTAGAATGTTATCATAAATCCTTGATCACAGTAAAGTATTCATGGTTGCATCACCATAATTGACAGACAAATTCAAGTAACAAATTTTGGTGTCGATGAATTTTTTGTTTGCTTACTTGGACAACCAGATAATAGGCTTGTCCAGGTTAATTTCCACAAATTAGGTCAATTTTATATAGTCATGCAAAGAAATTATCTCTGTTTTTCTATGAAGAAATTTTCCAGGGGATGTGAAATTTCAACCACCTTTGTAAAGTAGATTCTGACATTATGTTTTAGTGTCTTTATATTTTGGACATCTGCTCTGAATACCTCTATATTTTTCTAAAAGATTGAGATAATAGAAAGCCTGTGTGGAAATATGAAAATTGTCACACTAGGGGATATTTCTATGTCCACAGACCAGCAATACATTTTTCATATTTTTTAAGAACACAGTTAGATACATATCTTCAGTAACCCTCAGTGAAAGAAGCATTGGTTTTCTGGACCGAGGACAAGACCCAAGATGTGAGTTTTTGAAGCAATTGACAAGGGATACTCACTGAAACTTCCTGTAATGTTTTGAAATATAGCTAAAGTCTTAAATATCACATGTTTTCACTGGAGGAATCTTAATTGGGAAAATTAAGCAAGCAAAACACAGACATTAATCAGAGTATACAGGTATATTTTGTTTTCATATACAGCCTCATAGATGTTTATTTTCTAATTTGCCAAGTAACAAGAGAAACATTTTCCATGTTACACATAAAATAAGTAAACCAATAGATTTATAATCTAGTATGTAGAATATTTTATTATGTGATACATTAATATAGGTATATAATTATTTTTAGGTATAATTGATTAGAGAATTAAAATTGCAGATCATGTCAAGTGTGTTAGAAAGTAAGGAAACCAAGGCCTAGTATTCTCTGGAAGCATTATATGGTCTTTTATGTGTGAATCTAAAAATTGTCTCAGCATATACAGGTTCAGGAAAGTATCTAGAGAGATTTACAAAACTGTATTGTTTTATAAATCTTATCTATAAGGGATTGTTTTTGTTACTATGGGATTTTATCATTTGAAAATGTCATGTTCCTAGGAAGTTATGTTACTTTTTAACATAATTTAGTGATTAATGTTGAGTGACTTAGTGTTGGTTAACTTAGTGATTTATGTTGAGTGCCTACTAATACTTTGTTTTTAAAGTATTAAATCTTTAATAACTTATGCTAAAGAGAATAGTTTACATATCCTACTTTTTACAAGTAAACATCTAAACTACCCAAGAGAAGATTTATCCTGGTGAAATTTATCATTGATGATTAGAGAGAGAATAGGAGGCTGACTGCGGTGGCTCATGCCTGTAATCCCAGCATTTTGGGAGACCGAGGTTGGTGATCACCTGAGGTTGGGAGTTTGAGACTAGCTTGAACAAAATGGAGAAACCCCGTCTTTACTAAAAATACAAAATTAGCTGAGCATGTTGGCAGATGCCTTTAATCCCAGCTACTCAGGTTGCTGAGGCAGGCGAATGGCTTGAACCGGGAAGGCAGAGGTTCCAGTGAGCCAAGATCGTGCCATTGCACTCCAGCCTGGGCGATAAGAGCCAGACTCCATCTCAAAAAAAAAAAAAAAGAGAGAGAGAGAGAGAAAAGGAATGAAATCTGGCAGCAAGTAAGATGTGAAAAAGAGATAATTGGCTATAGGTTTTATTATACCCTGTGTTCTTCAACAGATGTGCCTTTGTTAGTCTATAACTTCAATAATGACAGAACTCTGGAATCAGCTGGAAGTGGTAATATGAAGGAGACATGTCGAACATTATCCAACTGGCTTTTAGAATAAGCTTAAACTCTCTTTGCATACATACTCTTCCACTGTCAGATCTATGTAAACAGAATTCATCTGGTCTACATTTGAGGTTTAGTAATTTTGTAGTTTTCCTCAGCAGTGAATATCACAAAGTTTGGGTTTGTATCTCTACTTGTTCCATTCTTCTCCCTTCAAGTCTGTCCTTAACTGTCAGATCTAGAGACACTGAGAGATTCTAACACATTTGTCATGATCTGCTATTTTAAATTCTGCAATCAACTATATCTAAAAATAATTCTATACCTATATTAATATATCACATAATAAAATATTCTACATACTAGATTATAAATCTATTAGTTTACTTATTTTCTTTTTAAATTTTCTTTTCTTACTGGGATCTGGTCTGTGTCTGTTTATTATGGCTGTTCCCAAAGCCTCCTGAGTCACCCCAGGGACCCACAGGAGATTGTGCTTCCTGTATTTCCTCATAAAATAAATCTTTCTGAAGATTTTTTTTTTTAGTAGAAAAGTAGTCTCATTTTATTATTATTATTTTTTTGAGACAGAATCTCACTTGGTCACCCAAGCGGAAGCACAGTAGCATGATCCTGGCTTACTGCCACCTCTGCCTCTTGGGTTCAAGTGATTCTCATGCCTTACACTCTTGAGTAGTTGAGATTACAGGTGTGTACCACCATGCCCAGCTAATTTATCTTACTTAATTATGATATTGATCTTCCTATTACCTGTGAATCTTAAAGTATTTACTATAATTTCTCTCTTTTTTTTTTCTGATTTGACCCTTTTCTCTTTTATTTTCTACCATTTTGCTCTCCCTCTGTTGATTGGTTCAAAATTTTTTTTGTTTTACTAGAATTTTGCTTCTCATCAAGGTATATTTCATCACAGGTAAAATTACTGCTCATATACAATTAAATACATACTTCCTAAGACATACAATTTTATTGTGTGCCCCAGGAGGTTTTTCTGAATTGTAAGTGTTTTATTCTTTTTTATCCTAGACTATGTCTATGAATCTTTTCAAGTTGACAAAGATTCACATGATTTGTTCTATCTTCAAAGCAAAGCACACGAGAACACTGATAACAACTATAATTTATTTGAGTCCTTACCAGGTACCGGCCAGTGTTCTAGGCACTTTACTTTGTTTTAATAAAACAACAGTTAGTTCACTTGAGTTAAAAATTAATTGCTGAAAATTAAGCAATTAAGAGGTAAGCACTATTGGGATCCCCATTCTAAAAATGATGAATGTAAGGATCAGAGAGCTTTAGTAAATGGCCCAAAGTCTCATAAAAAATGGTGAACCTGAGGCTGTAGCTGAAACAATGTGGCTGAAGAGTCCACATTATTTGCCACATGCTACACTTTCTCTCCAAGGATGTCTTGGATCTTAAATAGGCACATACTCAGTCAGAAACTTACAGTCACTATTTACTCACCATAATCATAAAACTCATTGTCCCATGGACTACCATGTTTCATGTAAGAGTCATGAGCTTGGAAATTTTTATTTAATAATAAATTTATAAAAAAAAGAAAAAAAAGCAGAATACCGTAAAGGAGAGATGCACTAATAGTTCTGTAGATAGTTGACCAGAAAGGATTCTGAATTTCTCAAATTTAATCCCATTGTTTTCAAATGAGCAAACTGAGACAGACTTGTAAGTGCATTTGGAAAATGACTCAAAGCCATGCCTTCTTACACTGAACTTGGAATTTCCCTTAGAGTATGCTTCTTTTTGGAATCCAGTAACTAAGATTCTATTTTTGAGTACTCTTGGTATCTAAATAGTGTTATGAATAAAACCATGTCCCATTGTTCTGTACCTCTTTCTACAGTGTCTATTTTCTCCTCTCTCACTCCTCACTCTTCTTTCCTCAAGAATTCAGGAAAAAAATACTCACAGCATAGTTGGTAGTTGGTGATAGTCATGAGTTAGTTCATTTGAGTTCAAAATTAATTGCTGAAAATGAAGATATTGTATTTAAGTGTTGTCAAAATTGGGGTATAGGGAAGGATAAAATGGAGAGAATCACAGCTTTTGTAAAGAGTCAGACCAAGTAATTGCTACACAGAACAATGTGATAAATAATATCATAGCTATTTATACAGTTCAGAGTCCTGTCTTTTGACATTTAATGAAAGACTAATGAAGACTGAACATCCTTTGAGGCATGAAGGATTGAAGGTCTAACAGTAGAAAGCCAGAGTACTGAGTGAGATATTTCAGAAGATGTTATTCCTGGTGCTACACAGATCATATTGTAAAGATATCACAAGTACAAACACAAAGGACTAAATCTATGTCAGTTTATTTATTTAGAGTTTATTACCACCATTAGAAAGTAAGTTTCCTGAGACCAAGAACCATTGCCTATTTGTCATAGCTGACTTCTGTGCCAAGCAAAATGTTTTAAATAAGAAGTTATAAAATGTATGAAAGCTGTTGGGACTTTAATTCTTCTTCTGTTTAGAATTTGCACTCAAACTTGGAGGTAGAAGCCGTAAAGGCTAAAACCAGAATCTCTGAGGAGAAATAGAATTGTAAAGGGAAGATGGACTCTTTGGGTGAGGAACTCAATAGAGACTTACTAAATGTTTATTGTGTATAAATCACTAGTGAGGATACAACAGTGAAGATGTGCTCTGCATCTCAGTGGATGTAATCATATTCCTGTTCACTGTTTCATTACAGGTCCTGTTCTCCTGAGCTCTCACCTCTGATACAAGCCTGATTAAGATTAAATGAGACAGAATAATAATTTTACAGAATTTGTCCTCTTGGGCTTCTCTCAGGATCCTGATGTGCAAAAAGCATTATTTGTCATGTTTTTACTCACATACATTGTGACAGTGGTGGGCAACCTGCTCATTGTCGTGACTATTATTACCAGCCCTTCCTTAAGTTCCCCAATGTACTTCTTCCTTGCTTGACTGTCATTTATAGATGCTGCATATCCACTGTCATTTCTCCCAAATTGACTGTGGATTTACTCTGTGACAAAAAGACTATTTCCTTCCAAGCTTGCATGGGCCAGCTCTTTATAGACCACTTGTTTGGTGGTGCTGAGATCTTCCTCCTGGTGGGAATGGCCTATGATCGCTATGTGGCCATCTGTAAGTCCCTGCACTATTTGACCATCATGAATCGACAGGTTTGCATCCTTCTGTTGGTGTTGGCCGTGACTGGAGGTTTTGTTCATTCTGTGTTTCAAATCGTTGTTGTGTATTGTCTCCCTTTCTGTGGACCTAATGTCATTGACCACTTTGTCTGTGATATGTACCCATTATTGGAACTGGCGTGCACTGACACGTACTTTACAGGCCTCACTGTGGTTTTCAGTGGTGGAGCAATCTGTACGGTCATCTTCACCCTTTTACTAATCTCCTATGGAGTCATCCTAAACTCCATTAAAGCTTACAGTCAGGAAGGGAGGCGTAAAGCCCTGTCTACCTGCAGCTCCCACATTGCCGTAGTTGTCCTGTGTTTTGTTCCCTGTATTTTCATATATGTTAGATCTGTTTCAAACTTTCCTATTGATAAATTCATAACCGTGTTTTATACAGTTATCTCACCCATGTTGAATCCTTTTATATACACATTGAGAAATTCAGAGATGAGAAATGCTATAGAAAAATTTTTGTGTAAAAGTTAACAACAGTTAGAATAAGAGTGTTCCTCCTCATGTAGATAAGGAGGTATGTAGACAAGGTCTTCTCAGTGAAATTTTCAGACTTCTAAGGGTAATTCAAGGATCCTAAAGTGATAAGTCAGGATTGAGATGCTCTCAGCTCACTTAAGAGTCATCCCGTCATGGCATCTGTTTGAATTTCAAGATCTCAACCTCTATCCAGACTGAGAGTGGATGGGGCTGCTTGGGTGCAGGTCCTAAGGTGCGCATTTTAAATTATGGTTTTTCTCTGTTACACATGTATTGAAACAGGGTATTTCTTTGATATGCCCAGTGCAGAATAGAGAAAGGGAGGAATAGGTAATTAAAATAGATGCTCCTGTTGAAAAGGGAAGACAATGGTGCTTCCTCATGTGTATTTTATTTAAAGACTTTGTGGAATACACAAGCACCATATTCACAAATATCTTTGAAATTGGCCCTTCTCAGACTTGAGCTGAAATTCTGTGTGTAGTCTGATAATACTCTTAAGAATCTTAGAATTATATTTGTCTAGTCTGAAGTACTTATGAGACACACCATTACATTTCTCTGAAGTCTTTTCAAGTGTCTTAACATCCACAACTTTGAATTGATTTTTATTTTGATAATTTTTAAAATATATATTTTATTGCATTTTAGGTTTTGGGGTACATGTGAAGAACATGCAAGATTGTTTAGAAAGTAAGAATACTTAGCTCTTTGCAGACTGGAAAGAAAAATCAGTTTTATCTTTGAAACCAGCAAATTCTGTCTCTTTTATGTTTCTTGTAAATTCTGTCTGAAAATGTAACAGTTAATCTTATTAAGCAATTTTTTAAAATCTATAACTTATTATAAGATACAATGCTATAAGAAACAGCTGTAACTTTCAATATTCTATTTTAAAATTTTACCCAAATCTACCTACTCACTTAAGTAACTTTTAAAATTTTTAAATTTCTGCATTACTATAGGTGACAGAATTACTAAATTTTTTCAGCACTAGACAGTGACTCACTCTTTTTACAGCCTCTGGAATTGTTATGTTTGTATTTTTAGCCTTTACTTACAATATTTTGGATACCCCTATTTTTGGGTGTGGAAGCCAATTCCATACAGTTTAAATTGCTGTTACAGAAACACCATAAATCTTGAGGTGCCACTTTTTATTCTGGTCCTGTCTTCATGTATTGTGCACGGATCCACAGTTACTGTGGTTTCTAAAAACCATCATTTTATTTTATCTCAAAATTTTGTGAGTCAGGAATTGAGGCAGTTGTTGGCTAGGTATTTATTCTGTTTAGTGTGGCAAGTACAGAAGTCACTGTTTTATTCAGCTGATACATGAGTTTTATGTAAGACACAGGATAACTTAATTCACATTTATGGCATAGTGGAAAGGATAACAGTAAGAGATGCACTGGGTCCCTCTTCCTATCCCTTTAGATGCAGGACCACAAGATCATTCCATGGAATAGTCAAGCTTTTCACATGGTGCTTAGGGATCCCAGTGGTAGAAAGATTGGTCTAGCCAGTTAAGGGCTATGTCCAGTACTGGCACAATGTCACTTGCATCATATTCTGTTCATCAAGTGTGGTCAGCTTTGAGGTTTTACAAAAATAGAAGATAACCCTTGATAGGGAAGTGGCAAAGTCACTTTGCAGGGCAGCATACAGAACAATTCTCCACATCTCAAAAAGAGCATATTGGAGTTTTTATTCATTTTAAGTTGAGTCTATAAATAATCTTGTACTAGCAACGTCTTCACAATATTGGATTTTCTAATTCCTGAATACAAGATGTCTGTTAGGCATTTTAACTATTTGTTTTTGAAGAGTTTTGTAGTTTTGATTAGTGTAGGGATCTTCCTCCTCTATTCTGAAGTATTTGTGTTTTCATATTTCTTCACAGGTTTTCAATTGTTAAAAATTTCCAATTGTCATTGTTGCTAGTACATATAAAGAAAATTAAATTTTTTATTGGACACTTAGGTCCTGTAAACTTGCTAAATTTAATTCTTATTCCTACATAGTTATGTCTGTAGATTCTTTAGGGTTTTCTCAAACACTATAATGTTATCTACAAGTAAGGGTAGCTCATTACTTCGAAAGATGTAGGACTGTTTCAGTTTCTCTTTGTATCATTTTCGGAAGGTTGTCATTTCCCCACATTTTGCCTAATTCATCTAAGCTGTCAAGTTAATTGAAATAATATATTTCATAACAATAGTTTTCTAACCTTTTAAAATCTAAAGGATCTATGGGATGATGATTTGTTTTTATTATTTCTGATATTGGTAATTTGAATTTCTCTTTGTTTTCTCTTGATCACTCTTGCTCACAGTTTATCAATTTCATTATAAAAGTACCCATTTTTGGCTATTTTTATTTTCTCTATTATATGTTTTCCATTTTATTGGGTTTTGACCTTATTTTTATGTTGTTTTATTTACTTACCTTGGCTTTTAGTTACTCTTGTTGGTCTGGCTTCATAAGGTAAAGGCTCAGATGGCTGCTTTTAAATGCTTATTTTAAATGTAAGCATTTATGGCTATACATGTTTCTTTAAGTACTGTTTTGATCACACCTCACACATTTTGATGTGTTTTTGTTATTGCTTAGTTGTAAATATTTGCTTATTTCCATTATACCTTTTTCCTGGATTCTAGGTTCACTAAATACTTATTGACATGTTTCCCAATATTTGAAGCACATTCTAGATCTATTTAGGAATTATTTATTCATAGCAAATTATTTCAAAACTTAGTGACTCACACACTATGTAGTCATTCTCAATTTCAGTAGGTCAGGAAACTAAGGATGGTTTAGTAGGTTCTCATGCTTTAAAGTCTCTCACAAAGCTGTAATCAAGGTGCTGGTTGGGGCTACCGTCTCATATGAAAGCTTGGCTGAGGAAGGATCCACTTCCACACTGGGTGTTGGTATTAGTAGTTACTTGAATTCAGCTAGAAGGAACATAGAGAATTAGGTCCTATTTTTATATTAGTTCTTTGTCTTGTAGTCATAATTTAATCCACAGTACCTTTCATCATATCTGATAGTTCTTCAGAATTAAAGATATGTTTGTGCATCTTTTAGCACTTAGTAAGACAGCGCAGCACTTACAGACATGCTCTTCAAATTTTTGCAGTAATACATATCATCTTTGGGGTAGATGAATGTAATCCATTTATTAGGTAAGTTGAAAATGACCAACTTTTAATGGAGCCCGTTTGCTGATAAAGAGCTTAGATGGTTCAGATATGTATTTATGGAATTCTATATCTAAGGCTCTTATGACACAAAGACCCAACATTTAACTAAATGTATGATGAGATGAAAGTGTTCAGTGGAGCTAATGGTAAGCCCAGTCACAGAAATAACAATGGAAGCCTTTAAATACTGCTCCCTTGTTAGAAAATAAAAATTTCTTTATTGTAGAAATGGTGATTGAATTAATATTGGAATAAAATTAAAATATTGAGTTAATGGATGTATTAGTCCATTTTCATGTTGCTGATAAAGACAAACCCAAAACTGGGTAGAAAAAAAGGTTTAGTTGGACTTGCAGTCCAATTCCACATTGCATTCCAAATTCCACATGGTTGGAGAGGCCTCAGAATCATGGTAGGAGGTGAAAGGCACTTCTTACATGGTGGTGGCAAGATAAAATAAGAAAGATACAATTCAGGTTGAAATTCGGGTGGGGACACAGCCAAACTGTATCAATGGACTATAGATCATTATGGAGATATCTGACATAGATAGAGGTCTTGATCAAAAGCCTGTACACAAACCAAAAACTACAACACTATGATTCCCTATTTTTCTAAGAATCAGAATATTAACTTCAGTTCTTAGGCTCTCTGCCTCTGAACCTCAGGGCCTCTTGGGCACAGACTTTCTAACAGGAAGGGTAAGGCCCTTTTTACCAGAAATATTTTTAGAGAAGAGAATCTGGAGCTGGTTCTCCTTTGATTCTGGCTGAGATATTACTTGCCTTACCTAAACATTTCACAACATGAAACTCCAAATTTATTATTAAATTTGCTTTAGAATTTTATTTTCATATTTCAGGCATTTCACATTACTTGTCATTTAGCTACTCTTCTTAGCAAGAGCTGAGTCTTTTTCCTCTAGGGATTTTCTAAGAAAAAAGTTTAAAGGGAGATTACTTCATTTGAATTTGTTCCAAATATTCTAATTAACTAGTCTATAATGACCTTATTGTCTCTTTCTAAAAATTGTTGATGTAAAAGTCATAGACTGTTTCTATATATATAAATGGAAGAATTATTTTCCTGATAGAACAACCCAGGAGATATCAACAAAGTGAAATTTCTGCTCAAGGTAGAGTATGTTTTCAGTTGGTATCAGTCTTCTAGGTGTAGTGTTTTCTTCTTATATCTACCACTGCTTGCAAAAATGTGTGAAAGGTCTCAATGTCCTGGGATGAGATTAGGAAAATATAGAGACATGCTTTTACTTAGGAAAGACGTGGTCTTAGGGATATGCTAGTTGACTAACTGAAAGCATGAAGAGTTTGGCTTCTAGCTGTGAGAAAGCTCTGTCATTGTTTTTTTCATGAAGTTAAATCTCAGCATTGTCCTTGTTAGGTACAAAGCTTAATAACTGGGCCCATGAATGTTATCATAAATCTTCAGTCACAATAAAGCACTTCTGGTTGCTTCACCATAATTGAGAAAACTTTCAAGTAAGAAATTTTAGTGTTGATACTTGTGAAACATAATAGGGGTCTTCTCCAGGTTAATTTCTACTAATTAGGTCAACTTTTACATAGTCATGCAGAGATAGCCTCTTTGTTTTTTATGAAGAAATTTTCTAGTTCGATTACCTTTGCACAGTAAATATTGACATTATGTTAAAGCATCTTTATATTTTGGTCATCTGCTTTGGTGTTATACTTCTCCAAAGACTGAGCTAATGAGAAACCTTTGTGGAACTATGGAAACTCTAACCACAAGGAATTAATTCTATATCAATTGATCATCCATGTATATTCCTGTGTTTTATGATCACACATAGATGCATGAGGTATCTACAGCAATCCTCAGTGTAAGAAGCATTGCTTTTCTGGATCAAGATGTGAGTATTTGAAACAATTTACAAGAGATATTCATTGTAAATTCCTGTGATATGTTGAAACATAGCTAGTATCTTAAAAACCAGTGGTTTTATTGGATAAATTCTAATTGGAAAAACTAAGCTAGCAAGCATGGTTTTAATTATATAGCCTAATTGGTTGTCTTTTTTCATTTGCCAAATAAGAAAAGAAACATGTTCCATATTACATGTATAAATAAATAAACCAATAGATGTATAATCTTAGTTTATGGGTTGTTATATTTTACATGATTTACTAATAAAGGTGTACAATTACTTTTAAATATATTTGATTAGAGAATTTAAAATTTCAGATCATGGCAAGTGTATTGGAGTACAAAGGAACAAATGCCTGTTATGATTTAGAAGCGTAATATGGGATTTTACTTATGAATCTACAAATTATCCCAGGAAGCATACTAGTAGATATATATGCTCAGGAAGGTACCTAGTCTACTGTCGTTTAAATAGAGTTATAAAATGGTGACTGTGAAATATATTACAGAGTTTTTGTTATTATGAAATTTTATCTTTTGAAAATGGCATGTTCTCAGGAAAGTATATTAAATCATTTTTTTCTAGAAAAATGTTAACTTAGAAGTTTACATTGAAAGTCTTGTAATGCTATGTTTCAGCATTTAAAGTATTATATTTTAAATTATTTAAACTAGAATGAATAGTTTACATACCCTATTTTTTACAAGTAAACATTTAACTTGCCAAATAGAATTATCCTTTTAAATCTAGTTTGATGATGAATGGGGGAAAAGGCACCAAACCGTGGAGCAAGTAAGGAGTGAAAAAGTAGCCGAATTGACTATAGGCTACATTATTCCCTTGAGTTCTTCAGCAGGTATGTCTCTATCAGTCTATTGCTTCAACAGTGACAGAACTTGAATCAGCTGAAAGCGGTATGTGAAGGAGATATGTGGAGTGTTCATCACAGTTGATGTTTAGAGGAAGCCAAACTTTCCCTGCAGATGTCCTCTTCCACTGCCAGATCTCTGTATATGCAATCATCTTGTCTACACTTGAGGTGTAGTAATTCTCCAGTTTTCCTACCAGTGAATTATCAGAAAGTTTGGGTTCGTATCTCTACTGGTCCCATCATTCTCTGTAATTTAAGTTTGTCCTCAACCATCAGATCTAGATTTTGAGATATCAATGTGTTTTGTTTTTCTTCTTTTCTCTTTGTTTTTGCTTATTAGGGTCTGGGCTGTGTTTGTTTGGTTACCACAAGAAGTCTCTTGACTCCCCACAGAGACCCATTGGAGGTTGTGTTTTCATTATTTCCTTATGAAAAAAATTTTTCTGAAGAAAAATTTTAGAAGAATACTTGCCTTACTTATCACATTAACCTTAATCTTCTTATTTACTGTGGGTAACTTAATCTTTCTATTGACTGTCTTATTATAATTACTCTGTTTTCTGATTTAACCCTTTTTTTCTTTCATTTTCTACTGTTTAGCTCTCCCTCTGATGAGGGGTCCAAGTTTCTGCTATAATTCTGCCTAATCTTGTCAAGATACAGTCCATCACAGATAAAATCAATACTCTTACATAATTAAAGAGATAATTCCTAAGATATACAATTATATTGTGTTCCTAAAAAGCTTTTCCCGAATTATAAGAGCCTTCTTGCATATTCCCAGGACTATGTCTTTAAATCTTTTCAAACTGACAGAGATACAGATGTGAGCTCTGATCCACTGTTCACAGTGAAGCATTCAAGAACACGAGTAGTAGCTACCATTTACTGAGCCTTTACCAGGTGCCAGCTAGTATTCTAGACACTTTACTTTGTTGTAATAAAACAACCGTAAGAGGTCTTAAATCAAAATGAGGCATAGAGAGATTTAGTAAGTGGGCCAAAGTCACATAGTAAGTGGTGAAGCTGGGGTTGTAGCTAAGGCAATATGGCTCCAATGTCCACATTATTAACCACATGCTATGCTTTCTCTCCACGGATGTCTTGAATCTTAAATAGGCCCATATTGAGTGAGAAATTTGTAGTTATTATTTACTCACTGTAACCATGAAACATCTGCCACTGGCTATCATTATTCATGTAACAGTCATGAGCTTGGAAATTGCTGTTTAATGATAAATATATAAAAATTAAAAAGTCAGCAGAATTAAATAAGAAAGAGGTACACTAACAGTGTTGTAAATGGTTGACTAGAAAGGATTATCGGTTCATCTAATTTAATCACACTGTTTTCCAGTAAGAAAACTGAGACCGATTTGTAAATGCATCTAGAAAATGACTCAAATTCATGCTGCCTTACATTGAACTTGGAAATTATCTTCTAGAATGCATTGTTTTGGAATCTGGACACTAAGCTTCTATTTTTGAGTACTCTCATATCTATATTGTGTTACAAATAAAGCCGTGTCCCACTGTTCTGTACCTCTTTGTACAATGTCTATTTTCTCCTCTCTCACTAGTTCACCCCAAGAATTCAGAAAAAACTATTCACTAATTATGTGGCAGTTGGTGATAGTCATGAGTTAGTTCACTTGAGTTCAAAATTAGTTGCTGAAAATCAGGATATTGTTGTAAGTGTGATACAAATTATGAAATAGGCAAGGATATGATCTAGAGACTTATAGTTCCTTATTAGGTGAACAAACAGTAGGACCAAGCAATTGCTACAGAGAATAATGTGATAAATAATATTGTACTACTTGTACAGGTCAATGTCCAGTCTCTTGACATTTAATGAGATATTCATAAAGACTGAACAGCCTTTGAGGCATGAAGGACCAAATATCTAATAATAGAATTCCATAGTACTGAGTGAGATATTTCAGTGCATGTTATTTTTAATGCTACGCCGATCATAAAGACACCACCACAACTCCAACCTCAAAGAACTGAATCTATGACAATTTATTTATTTAGAGTTTATGACCACCACCAGAAAATAAGTTTCTTGAGGCCAAGAATCTGTTGCCTATTCATCATAGCTAACTGTCGTGCCAAGAAATATGTTTTAAATAAGAAGTTATGAAATATCTGAATGAATGTGTGGCCTTTAACTCTTCTTCTGTACAGAATATTCACTTAAACCTAGTGGCAAAAGCTGTTACCTATAGTCTCAAACTAGAATCTTTGAGGAGATGAGAAACTCAATAGAGACTTACTAAATGTTTATATGTGTAAATCACTATTGAGGATACAGCAATGAAGATGTGCTCTGTGACACAATGGATGTAATCATATTCCTGTTCACTGTTTCATTACAGGTCCTGTTTTCCTGAGCTCTCCATTCTGATACAAACCTGAAAGAAGAGTAAATGAGACAGAAGAACAATATTACAGAATTTGTCCTCCTGGGCTTTTCTCAGGATCCTGGTGTGCAAAAAGCATTATTTGTCATGTTTTTACTCACATACTTGGTGACAGTGTTGGGGAACCTGCTCATTGTGGTGACTATTATTGCCAGCCCTTCCTTGGGCTCCCCAATGTACTTCCTACTTGCCTGCCTGTCATTTATAGATGCTGTGTATTCCACTATTATTTCTCCTGTATTGATTGTCGACTTACTCTGTGATAAAAAGACTATTTCCTTCCGAGCTTGCATGGGCCAGCTCTTTATAGACCACTTGTTTGGTGGTGCTGAGGTCTTCCTTCTGGTGGGGATGGCCTGTGATCGCTATGTGGCCATCTGTAAGCCCCTGTACTATTTGACCATCATGAATCGACAGGTTTGCATCCTTCTGTTGGTGTTGGCCGTGACTGGAGGTTTTGTTCATTCTGTGTTTCAAATTATTGTTGTGTACAGTCTCTCCTTCTGTGGCCCCAATGTCATTGACCACTTTTTCTGTGACATGTACCCATTATTGGAACTGGCGTGCACTGACACCTACTTTATAGGCCTCGCTGTGATTTTCAATGGTGGAGCAATCTGTATGGTCATCTTCACCCTTCTTCTAATCTCCTATGGAGTCATCCTAAACTCCCTTAAAACTTACGGTCAGGAAGGGAGGCGTAAAGCCCTGTCTACCTGCAGCTCCCACATTGCCGTAGTTGTCTTGTTTTTTGTTCCCTGTATTTTCATATATGTTAGACCTGTTTCAAACTTTCCTATTGATAAATTCATAACCGTGTTTTATACAGTTATCTCACCCATGATGAATCCTTTTATATACACGTTGAGAAATTCAGAGATGAGAAATGCTATAGAAAAACTCTTGTGTAAAAGTTAACTACAGTTAGAATAAAGCGTTCCTCCTCATGTAGATAA
>CAUYLG010007115.1:0-11364 GCA_963573385.1 Cacajao melanocephalus | reverse complement strand
TGAGTTGAATCCATAGATCCATTTGGGTAGTATTGCTGTGTTAACAATGAATATCCCTGGGCAGAAATGCCAGATATAGGTGAAGGGGAGGAAAGCAGCAAATCACACTGCCACGTGTGTACCTATGCAACAATCTTGCATATTCCTTATGTGTACCCCAATACCTAAAATACAATAAAAATTAAAAAAAAATAGTTAAACCAGTTAATCAAATATTCATTAGTTCCCTTTCTTTATGTTCAGATTTGTTAAAGTCTAACCAAAATATAGTCTCAAATTCACTTTGTACTATAATTGAGGGTTCAAACATGTGGTTTTATTTATAGAGAGATATATGCAATATATTTTGGAAATTTGTAGAAATATTGGCTTAGAAAGTGATGGAGAACATGGAGGGGTAACTTTTAAGCAGACTATTGAAGAATGGGTATAATCTGAGAGAGCATACTGTACCATTTTATACAGTACTAGGTACCTAGTTTAGTAAAGTTTTCATAACAGCCCTGTGAAGTAAGATGATATTCTCTCTTATAAACTCTCCCTGAATTTCAAAGAGGTTAAAGAAGTTGTCCAAAGTCACACACTGGCCTCACAGGATTTTCATGGTGGATTGTCAGATTTGAATTTCTTTGATTGTTTTATTACTTGAAGGAGTGAAGGGGACATATATTATCTTTTGCTAATCAGTTTTGAAGGCCCAGTATGCTTCTGGCCTGTAGTTAAAGTAAATTTCCATGGATTGACAGGCTAGCTAATAAATCCGAACTCTGCTAGTATTAGTTAATAGTATGTAGATATTATTGTAATGCTGATCTTAAAATTGTGGATATTAGCATTAGGTGGAATCTTAGAAATTATCCCAGTTACTGAGTCTTTATGACATACTTTTGGTTGAATGTCATTTGTCTAATGCTTGAACATTTTATTCAAGGATCTTAGCTACTTCGTGAGCCAACCGTAATTTGGCAGCTCAAAATTTTTTTATTTAATCAAAGTCACTTTTATATGAGAAGTTTATACTTGGATTTCTGCCTCAGAATAATGTTTCTTCTCTAATTGTTATATATATCATGAGGCATTTTTGTTCTCAGAGAAATGTGCGAAAACACCTATTTCTTTTTAAGATTGAGGGACTTCTAAGTTCCCATTTTTTACTTAGCACAGTGCCAAATGTTGGTTTTTAACTAGTAAAGTTATTGAACAGATCATCTGTAGGAGAAAAATGGTTTTGTGGAATCTTTGAGTTCAGTGTTAATTAGAAGATACAGGACTTGGTGCTGGTAGCCTGGTGATATTGATATTGATTTGAAGGATAGATGAGGCAGATACTTGTCCTTTTGCCTCCTTGGAACTGAAAACCGAAGGGATCATTTGCCCCAGCTCAGAATGACACCAGGGTAAATTCTTTTAGTTTTAATGGATCCTGGGACCTTCAAAAAAAAAAAAATGTCAGTAATACTTATGAGCAAACATAGAAAATACGTAACCTTCTAGGACTTACAATGATGCTTATTCGACTGCCCTATTCTTAATAATACCACAGTTTGAGGCTTCAAGAAGCTATACTTGGGTGTTAATGAACCTGGAGATAGATTTTCCTTCCGAAACTGTGTTCATCAGTCTGCTTTTGTGATTAACATTCCCTTTAATGAAATATCTTAAAATACTAAGACTTAAATGGGATGGTAATTCTCTTATCTTCACCTGATTCGTGTTAGACTAATGTTTCAGCTTTAGTTCTGGCATCTAAGATGTGCTTCTCTGGAATGTTTTGAACAAAAGGAAACATTGACATCTATTACAGTCTTCTCATTTCAAAGATGGTAAAACTGAGTCCCAGGGAGGTCAAATTTCTTGCCTAAGAACACACAGTTAATTAATATCAGCGCCTCAATTTGATCCTTTCTTGATACAAGGCTCTATCAACTGTACCATTTTGCTTAAAACAATTATTATTACTATTTCAAAAAGTAACTTTTTAAACATGAAATTCAATAGCATTAAGTACATTCACATTGTTGTGCAATAGTACCACCATTCTACTTTCTGTCTGTATAAATTTAACTATTCTAGGTACCTCATTTAAATGGAATAATTCAATCTTTGTCATTTGTGTCTGACTCATTTCACTTAGCATAATGTTTTCAAGATTAATCCATATTGTAGCATGCATCAGAATTTCCTTATTTAGTCATTCACTTCTGAGACTGAATTTTATTTATCCATTTTATGTATATGCCACATTTTGTTTATCCGTTTATCCATTAATGAACACTTCTCACCTTTTAGCTATTGTGAATGATGCTGCTAAGAACCTGCATGTACCGATATCTGTTTGAGTCTCTGCTTTCAGTTATTTTGAGTATATACCTAGAAGTGGAATTGTTGTATCATATGGTAATTCTATGTTTAAGTTTATGAGAGCTGCTGTACTGATTTCCACATCATTTTACACCCCCAACAGTGATGCAAAAAGGTTCCAATGTCTCCATATTCTCATCAAAATTTACTATTTTCTGTTTTTTGATAATAGCCATCCTAACAAATACGAGGTGGTATCTCATTGTGGTTTTAATTTGCATTTTCCTAATGATTAGGGATGTTGAGCATCTTTTCATGTGCTTATTGGTCATTTGTATATCTTTGGGGAAATACCTGTTCAAGTCCTTTGCTCATTTTTAAATTAGTTCTTTTCTTTGAGTTGTAGAAGTTCTTTATATATTCTCTAAATTAATCCCTTATCAGATGTATGATTTGCAAGTATTTTCTTCCACTGTGTGGGACCACATTGCAGGCGCCTGGCTGGAGATGCATCAATAAACAAAATAGGCAAGATATTTCCCCTCATGGCAGTAGAGAATAAACATTTTCTTAAATAAGGGAATTTTAAGGAGAGAATAATTGCTCCATGTAGATGTCTTCTAAAATTGAATCATAAAATTGTCCTTTTTGCTGTACTGAGTCTTGGAAGGAGATGTTTAAACAGTTTTTGATAACATAATACTTTTGGATTATTTAATGTTTTTCTATTATTTTTTACATTGTAGTGAATACAGCATTTTATCTTTTTCTTAATGATTCATGTTTGAACTGAAAACCATTGAATTAGGAGTAAACAGTGATAGGAATTGAAATATAGATTCCTGCAGATAAATGAAAAAACCCATTGAATAAATTAAATATGTTTTTTGTTTACCAGCTCTGAAAACATTCTTCACTTATGGTTGAATGATGTTGCAGAGTGCATTTGATGATTCAAGACTTAATGCAAACTTTTCTGAAAACATGATTTCTCACCAGGTATTTTAACATGTACAGTTTGAACAACATCGGCTTGAACTATGTGGGTTCTATTTCTTTCAATAACTATATTGGAAAAATTTTTTGAGATTTTCACCAATTTGAAAAAAATTTGCAGATGAACCATGTAGCCCTAGAAATACCAAAAAATGAAGAAAAAGGTATGTCATGAATGAATACAAATTATTTAGATTTTAGTATATTTTATTATTTACTACCACAAAATATACATAAATTTATTATGAAAAGTTAAAATTTGGCCAGGAAAGGTGTTCACACCTATAATTCCGGCACTTTGGGAGGCCAAAGTGGGAGAATTCCTTGAGCCTAAGAGTTCCAGACCCCACCTCTAGAAAAGAGAGATAACCAGACATGGTGGCATGTGCCTGTAGTCTCAGCTACTTGGGAGGCTGAGTGGGAGGATCACTTGACCTCGGGAGGTTGAGGCTGCAGTGAGCCATGATCATGCCAGTGCACTCCAGTCTGGGTGACAGAGCGAGACCCTGTCTGTCTCAAACCCAAAAACCAAAAAGGTAAAATTTGTTAAAACTTATGCACACAAAGGCTTAGGGACCACACATGGCAACATTCATAGCTGAGATAAATGTAAACAAACATAAAGATGCAGTATTAAATTATAACTGCATAAAGTTAACTGTAGTACATAGTATATTACTGTAATAATTTTGTAGCCACCTCCTATTGCCACTGCAGTGAGCCTTTGTGTTGTGAGTATCTGTTTAAAATGCTGTGTGATGCCAATCATCTCCTTGTGAGCATTTCCTCTCTCCAGTATGACTGTGTATCTCAATAAAAAGTTCTCACATATATTTGTCATTTGGCTTAGTGCAATGCTTTAAAATACTGTAAACCTTTTTTTTTTTTTTTTTTTGGTAAGACGGAGTTGTGGTCTGTTGCCCAGGCTGGAGTACAGTGGCACTGTCTCAGCTCACTGCAGCCTCTGTCTCCTGGGCTGAAGCGATTCTTGTGCTTCAGCATCCTGAGTAGCTGGGATTAAAGGTGCATGTGCCATGACATCCAGCTAATTTCTGTATTTTTAGTAGGGACGACGTTTCACCATGTTGGCTAGGCTGGTCATAAACTCCTGGCCTCAAGTGATCTGCCCGCCTCGGCCTCCCAAAGTGCTGGGATTACAGGTGTGAGCCACTGCACCCAGCCCTGTAAACCTTGAATAACACTGCAGGATCCATACAGAGTGATGCTGGAAGTGGTTCCAAGAAGCAGAAAAAAGCCATGACATTACAAGACAAAGTTGAGTTGCTTGATACATACCATATATTGAGTTCTGCAGCTTCAGTTGTCTGCCCTTTCAATAAAGATGAATTCAGCATAAAGACTATTGTAAAAAATATAAAAGGAAATCTGTGAAACCATTGCTATAGTTACGCTGGCTAACACAAACTCTTTTCACTTTTTGCGAAATACCTTTTTATTTTGTATTGAAAATGCAGCTTTTATACGGGTGCAGGATTGCTATAAGAAAAGAATGCTAGAGAATCTAATATGATTTGAGTAAAAGTAAAGTCATTATGTGACAACTTAAAGCAAAAGGAAGATGAAGGATCTAAAGGTGAAGAATTTAATGCCAGCAAACGATGGTTTGATAATTTTAGAAAGAGGTCTGGCTTAAAAAAATTTCAAGAGAACAGAAGTACTTTCTGCTACCAAGAAACTCATCTTGGGCAGCAGACTTTAGAAAGTGCCCAAAGTTTCCTAGGTGCCATTAAGGTTATTATTGAGGAGAAAGGATATCTTCCTGAATAGATTTTTAAGTGCAGATGCAAGTGCCCTATTCTGGAAAAAAAAAAAATGCCGCAAAGGACATTTATTAGTAAGGAAGTGATGAGTGCTCATAGACCTGTACCAGGTGATAAGTAGGAGAAGCAGTACCAGAAAAGAAATTGACATCAGACAGTCTGGTAGAAGGGTTCCAATTATTCAAGATTGCTTTTGACTTTTTTTTAATGACATGGACCCTCCTATGATAGGGGCACTGCATTATTTGAAATAAATTTCTTGGAAAGACTGACCAATCTTTGTATATGTTAATGGTCCTGCCAATTTCTGTTTTTCCTTATATTTTGGTTCTGATTTGATAATGTGTTTCAATAAATGACTAGTCAAAAAATACATACATTTATAGTTTTGAAAATCTGGCCCATGTATATGAAATTAAGAGAATATAAAAAGCATAATTATAGGTAAATAGTGTGTATCTTTATATCAGTTAGATTTTTTCTTTTCTTTGTTTTTTGAAAGGGACAAAGAGCATTTGACGTATGTTAACAAGCAATAGAGTGTTGGTCCAATGAGAACAGAAAGTTTCCTTTGATTGTGATTTTGAAAAATTTGACATTTTACCCATGGAATTTTATGGTCAGTTGGGTGTGAAGTTGTATAGGCAAATATTATCCATTTCTGATTCCCTAGTTTAAAGTTTTAAACTTAGTAAAATAGTTTTAGTGGTGTCCAAATGAGCATTTACAGCTCATTCTTAGTTTATTGCTTTTAAATTTGATTTTTGGTTATTGGAGAATATTTCTACATGACCTATTTCTGTATAAGAATAATTATATTGACTTTTCCTCAGTATTTGGTTTTGTCTATGTACAGCAGTGGGAAAATATTATCCTGTGACAACGTTGTATTCTAGTGACAGCATTTAAAAAATATATATCTGTTTCATTATTTTTGTGAGGGAGAGTGAAAATCAGTAGTATTCTGTGAGTGCAAAAGAACTCTAAGCTGTTAGTGTATTTTTTAAAAGGGAAATGGCTTGATTAGTAATTATTAAATTTAACCTGGGTTTTCTTTTCATGACTACCTTTTTTTCTTAACTGTGTTTTAATGATTTAATTTCTTTTTAATATATTAACTTGAAATGTAAGAACAAATAATCATTGGAGGTTCCGATATTCAAAAGATCAGATAGTGCTTAGATTAGTGGCAGAAGAAAATTTCTAATAATAGCATCATAATCCCCTTGGAGAGCATTTTGTACTTAACTAAGTTTCACTGTATACAGGAAGTTTTTTGAACCCCACAGCCAAGCTTTGAAATAAACAGGTTAGGTATTCTTATTTCTGTTTTATAGACGTGGAAATGGAGGATTAGGGAAGGTGATATGGTAGACCTAGAGAGAGAAAATCACTTGCATTGGACATCTTTTATTATTTTATTTTATTTTATTTTTCCATTTTTTGAGACAGAATCTTGCTCTGTCACCCAGGCTGGAGTGCAGTGGCGCCATCTTGGCTTACTGCAACCTTCATCTCTTGGATTCAAGTGCTTCTCCTGCCTCAGCCTCCTGAGTAGCTGTGATTACAGGTGTGTGCCATGATGCCTGGCTAATTTTTGTATTTTCAGTAGAGATGGAGTTTCCCCATGTTGGCCAGGCTGGTCTCGAACTCCTGACCTCAAGTGATCCACCTGCCTTGGCTTCCCAAAGTGCAGAGATTACAGGTGTGAGCCACTGTGCCTAGCCTAAATATCTTTTAATCAGTTGATGTTGGAACTGTTAATAGCATGTTGGTCAAATAGCTATTAATAGCAGGTTCTGGATAAGAACTTTGTATTTTTCAGTATGACTTATAACTTAAAAAATACTGCCCTTCTTAGAAGAGTCTGTTAATACTTAGCATTGTTCAGATTTCAGCTGACTAATGAGTCATTTATTCATTAAACAGTTTTTTTGGTGCCTATCATGTGAAACTCTTGTGTTGTAGGCCTTTGGAATGCCAATTTGAATAACACTGGTCTTTGTGTTTCTTTTATTAACACTTTAAGAATTAGGACAAGTGTTCTTAAACACTGGCTAACTCATACATCTGCAGCCAAATTTGTTTGTTGGCTTGATTTTGGAAGATCTAATTATGACCTTCTTTTGCTAGAATACTTTGCTTCTCACAGTTTATATGGTAAAATTTAACTTTAAAATATTCTTTGATGCCCTCTATGGTCTGGCCTCTGGTTAGCTGTACATACTCATCTGAAACATCTTCCTCTCTGTCCCCTCCTTCTTGCTTTTAAAAAATTTCTCTCCTTTTACCCAGTTGTTCACCATATTGTTTTACTATTCTATATTCTAAATAAATGTAACTCACTCCAGATGCTAGACCAATTAATACTTTTTCTGACTAGGTCGCATCCCCCTAAAATATGCTTTAAAATATGAGATAATCTTCTTGTTTTTCATTGTACTTTTCATACAGGTGATCTTACATTGGTTGGTCTGATTACTTAATAGCCTTTCCCACTCATTTTATTTTGAGCTCCATAAGAATCATCTCTTTTTCTGTAAGGCACATTTATCTTCAGAACCTTGCATCTGTTGTAGACATGAGTAAACATTTGTTGGTATGTATCTGGCTGTTTCTTTAAGTTTCAATATTTTTTTGCTTTCTGATTTATGAGGTTTTAGATTGTGTACTTTTTTGACAATCAAGTTCTGTCTGCTATTAGTTTACATTATACATGTAAAACATGCTCTTGGCCAAAGTGAAGGTCATATTTACTAAATCAAACTAAAATTTTAGTGACTTTTCCTATTCAGAATTCTCAAGGTAATATTTGAAAGTTATTAGTTACATATATAAAATATATTGTATAAAAATACTTCATCTCTTTTTTCTATTAAGCATTCTTATTTTAAGTAGATGAATTAATTGTCTGTTTTAAATTAACTTGTTTAGAAGATGAGATAATGTAGAGGCATCTTACTTCTTTTATATTTTGTTTGTTTGCTACCACACAGCAGTTAACCATTATTTATTTACTAAGCTGCTCCATGTTCCTTAGTACTAGCACCACCTTTTGGCTCATACAGAGCAAGTATAGAATATAGGCCGTTTCCTCCAGAGACTTACAACTCATACAACTCATTTATAAATATTTATTGGGTCCATGGTATAATGCCAGTTGTCATTCTACATCCTGGGAATGCAGTGGTAAACAAAATAGACCTTGTCTCTGTTCTCATGGAGCTCATTTTCTGAAGAGGTAGAGCCAACACTTCACTAAGAAAAATATATTAATTTCAGATAATGATGAGTGATAAGAAAAATTACGGCCAATGGAATAGAAAATGAGTAGGTGTGGGGAGTTTATTTGCCTAACATGGTCAAGGAAGGTTTCTTAAGTGGATGTGACTTTTGACTCCAACCTAAATGACCAGACTATGGCAGCCATACAAATATTTAGGGAAATTGTGTTGCAGGTGTTGGGAATAGCTGGTGCAGGTCTTGAGGTAGAAATAGATATGATTTGGCTGAAGGACAGATAGAAGTCAAGTGTGACTGCACATAGTAAAGGGAGATAGATAAGAGTTTAAATTGGAGAAGTGGTCTGTTCACAAATAAAAGCAACATAAATGGGTATAATCTGAGAAATTTTTAGCCTTAATAGTAGAGAAATAAAAATTTAAACAATGTAGAGTTAACTATCTTTTGTATACAATATTATACTGTTAAATGAATATAATATTCATAATATTAAGGGTTGTGACACTAGTGGTGGAAATTTAATATAACAGAGGCTTACAGCTTTTCTGCCTTGTAGTTTTACTGTATCCATCAACATCTTTAAACATGAATATCTTTTACTTAGCATGTTCATTTTTAGGAGTTTGTCCTTAGACATAATTAAGCAAATGAAAAATAGTTATGATAAAGTGGAAAACTGTGAATACCCAACAATGAAAAACAGGTTGTATAAACTATATTACACTCCTACCAGTTAGTAATATGTAGAATAGTCATTAAAATTGTGTTGCAGAAATATATTTATTGGTATAGAAAGATTTTCATGATAAATATTGAGTGAAAAAAGGTCACAGAACAGAAGATATAGAATTATTCTATTAATGTTAACAAAAATATGCTTGCACAGATAAAAAGGCTGGGCTATTGCTAAATTGTTTGTGATGGTGTTACGTGGGTGGTAGGTAACACGTGGTTTATGTATTATAGTGGTTAGGAGCATGGGGCTCAGAACTGGATTGCTTGCATTTAATTATGGTCTCCTTCATTTTCTAGCCTTGTGGCCGAGAAAGTCTTTGTGCCTGAGTTTCTTCATTTGTAAAAGAGGACAATTCATAATTCTTACCTTCTGGTTATTTTGAGGCTTAAATGAGTTAACAAATGTAAGCTGCTTTGAATAGTGTCTGACACATAATAAGTTCTTTATGCATGTTAGCTGTGATCATTGCTATCACATATTTACTTTTCTCTGACTTTTTTTAGTGACCACACATTATTTATAAAATTGATGGGTCACCTTTCTCTCAAAGATTGAATAAATTTTATTTGACATGCCAAAAAAGGAAGAGTGTTTTTAATCACATGTGTTAATATAGTAGGTATAATTGATTAATAAATTTATAGACTTCTATAAAGCAATTAAGAAAATAAACTGAGCAACAGACTGAGTAAAAATATGCACAAAAAATCTGAAAAAATTTTTGTATACAGAATATATGAAAATATCCTACAGCTTAATAAGAAAAAGACAATCAATTAAAAAATGGGCCAAAGACTTGAACAGATACTTCACAAAGGAAGAGTCACCAAACAAATAAAGAACCCAACAACTAGTCATAAGGGAATTGCAGATCAAAACTACATTGAGAATGATCATAACAGCTTTATTCAAAATAATCTCAAACTGAAATAACCCTGGAGATTAAATAAACAAATTGTGGTATATTTATACAACAAAATACAACTCATCAATAAAAAATAATGAACTACTGATATATATAGTTGTGTTTTCTGAGTGAAAGGAACTGGGTACAACAGAAACATATGATATAATTCTATTTATATGAATTTCTAGAACAGGCAAAATCAATCTGTAGTGAAAAAACATCCAGATTGCCTTTGGGAGAATGAAGGAGGAAGGACTGATTGGGAAGAACACAGGGAATTTTCAGGGGAGATGGTGATTTCAGTGTCTTGTTGGGATGTGGGTTATAACACAGATATGAGTATTTGTCAAGTTTCATCAAATTCTACAGTTAATGTTTTTATATTTACTATTTGTAAATTTTACCTAAAGAAAAAAGGACTTAAAATTGAAATCTAGTTTGCTTTTTTTTGCAGTGGAAGGAGTTAGCAACTAATAATGTAAGTTAAGTAACTTTTAAAGCATTTTCTGTGTATTCTAGTCTTGACTAAATAAGTAGGCTTATTCATAATGTTACCCAGGATTCTCACCTGTGGAGAAGGGGTTATAAATATGTTAAAGAGAAAGTCTATATGTATTTATCTACTTATCTATCTGTCTACCTATTTTTGTTGTTGTTGTTGTTGTTGTTGTTGCACTTTAGGTTCTGGGGTACATGTGCAGATCATGCAGGCTTGTTGCATAGGTACATATGTGGCAATGTGGTTTGCTGCCTCCATCGTGCCATCACCTACATCTGGCATTACTCCCCATATTATCCCTCCCCAACCTCTCCACAACCCTGCTGTCCCTCCCTTGGCCCCCCTCCCCAACAAACCCCACTGAGTGATGCTCCCCTCCCTGTGTCCATGTGTTCTCATTGTTCAACATTGTCCTATAAGTGAGAACATGTGGTGTTTGATTTTCTGTTCTTGTGTTAGTTTGCTGAGAATGATGGTTTCCGGATTCATCCATGTCCCTACAAAGGACACAAACTCATCGTTTTTTATGGCTGCATAGTATTCCATGGTGTATATGTGCCACATTTTCCTTGTCCAGTCTATCATCAGTGGGCATTTGGGTGGTTCCAAGTCTTTGCTATTGTAAACAGTGCCGCAATGAACATATGTGTGCATGTGTCTTTATAACAGAACGATTTATAATCCTTTGGATATATATCCAGTAATGGGATTGCTGGGTCAAATGGAATTTCTATTTCTAGCTCCTTGAGGAAGCGCCACACTGTCTTCCACAATGGTTGAACTAGTTTACATTCCCACCAACAGTGTAAAAGTGTTCC
Source organism: Cacajao melanocephalus (assembly GCA_963573385.1). Lineage (NCBI taxonomy): Eukaryota > Metazoa > Chordata > Mammalia > Primates > Pitheciidae > Cacajao > Cacajao melanocephalus. The sequence continues at coordinate 83 of CAUYLG010007115.1, read as the reverse complement.
TATTTCTCCACATCCTCTCCAGCATCTGTTGTCTCCAGATTTTTTAATGATCGCCATTCTAACTGGCGTGAGGTGCTATCTAA